>JABUQX010047975.1:30000-42500 GCA_015478945.1 Trachelipus rathkii
CCACTACCCTACGACGAGACAAAAGAACAATCCGAGAATACCTCTACTGTCCAAGCAGAGCATTAGTACGTACTCTTCCCGCTCGCATGCGGGCGTAGGGCCAAACAGTATACCGCGCATGGTGAATAATAATATTTAATGTATAGCCTAAATATTAAAACTCAAATACTTGTTCCAGTTGCTCACCATCCAACATGATTTTACACTGCAGATTCTACTCACCTACCACAATCACCTTTCTCTTATCTACATTTACTTTCAAACCACTTAATTTACACACCCTGCCAAACTTCTCTACCAATCCTCTCAAATTTCTTTTGAGACCTTGAGACTTTATACCCTTTATTTCTAAACCAATCTAAAATTCATATAAACTTTTTGATTTGACTAATAAATGAGAAATGAATTTCAATGAAAATGAAAGGATTTGGGTGTAGTTACTAGTAGCAATTTTGGGTGTAGTTACTAGTAGCAATTTCAATGTGTCAGAGATATATTTAAGGATAGAAGTGGAGTTGATAAAATCTTAGGAATTATAAACCACAATATTATTAATATGAGCAAAGAGGTGAACGGCAAAGCTTAGTAAAAATTACGATTGGCAGGTAGTTAACTGAATACTGAGCACCAGTTTGAAGCGATTATTTAAAAAAGGACAATGACATGTTTGAAGGGCAAGGTTCAGTATTTATTAAGGGCTGTGCCCAATTTTCGCACCTCCTTAAAATGGACATAAAATTCGGACTTTTCACCGATTTTGACCCTATAAACACCAAACAGTAGCTTTTTCTGCACTCTAAAATGTCGTTTTCGGGTGTTTTCTGTGTAGTAGTCATTCTTTGAGAATTTTTAAATTTTCAAAAATGCACAGATGGGTCCATTATCTACAAAATGCACAAAGTAGTTTTTCGATTTTTTGAAATTTGTGCTCAGCAATCTCAAAATTCCAAACCCACTTTTTTCGGTTTTTAAAATGAAAAATTGCCAATATTTTTTTTCTACTCATGAGAACTGGATGAAAATTTCAGATATGTAGTCGGTGGAGATGAACATCTTTTACTTAGATAATTTCCTTGTAAATGCAGTCGTTTTGGATTTGTTCTTGGAACAAATTTTCCAAAAAAATTTCTTGGAAATTTTTCAATTTTTCTTTTGAGTATGCAAAAAAATTATCTAAGAAAAAAAGATGCATCTCGTCCGACTATACAAGCCCTGAAAATTTGATGTTGATCGGAGGAGTAGAAAAAAAAATATATCAAAATTTCACTTTCCAAAAAATTGTTTTTTTTCGAAGAGTGAAATTTTGATCTATTTTTTTTCCTACTCGTCCAATCAACATCAAATTTCCAGGGCTTTTATAGTCGGGCTAGATGCATCTTTTTACTTAGATAATTTTTTTGTATACTCAAAAGAAAATTTTTGAAAAATTTCCCAAAAATTTTTTTTGGAAAATTTGTTCCAAGAACAATCCAAAACTACTGCATATACAAAGAAATTATCTAAGTAAGCAATGTGCATCTCCCCCGACTACATATGCCCTGAAATTTTCATCCAGTTCGCATGAGTAGAAAAAAATTGTGGCAATTTTTCATTTTAAAAACGGAAAAAAGTGAATTTGAAATTTTGATATTACTGAGCACAAATTTCAAAACATCGGAAAACTACTTCGTGCATTTTGTAGGTAATAGACCCATCTATGCATATTTCAAGTTTGAAGTCATTTCTAAAAAAATTGTAGGAGTTGAATCGAAAAACTTCAAAAACATGTGTTTTGAAAATTTGAAAATTCTGAATGAATGACTACAGACACAGAAAAACACCCGAAAATGGCATTTTAGAGGGCAGAAAAAGCTACAGTTTGGCGTTTATAGGGTCAAAATCGGCTGAAATTTCTAATTTTATGTCCATTTTAGGGGGGGAAAATTGGCCTCAGCCCGAGCCCAATATTGAACCCTGTCCTGAAACAGTAAAAATAGAAGTGTATTACTGTTGTTAAGTATACGGGCATTATGTGTGTGTTTGTGTGTATAGGTGTGTGTAGGTGCGTGTGTGGGTGCATATAGGTATTTAGGTGTGTGTGTGTGTTTAGCTAAAATTACAGGTACTGAGGGATGGAAAGGGACATTCTTTGATAGATATATGTGGTTTAGAATTGTCTCTGTTTTTAATTGTTCTTCGATCTGTTCCTCTTTTATGGTAATTGGCTGAATCTAATAACAAAGAAGAGTATTTAGTTGTGGCTGTTAGTAGCAATTTAAAATTGCCAGAACAATGCTTACAGGTATGATAAAAACCAGAGATAATAAAATGTTTGTTATTATAAACGGAAATGTTACTTATTCGAGAAAGGAAGTAATGAGGAAGCTCTATAATAGCTATATGTTAGGCCGTTAATTCAATAGCTTACAAAAGTTTGAAGTCTTTACTTAAGAAACGACATTAATATATTCGAGGCAGTAAAACCAAAGTTTACCCTATTGAAAGAGATACAACGGGAATGTGATTCAGGTTTGTAAATTTTCTAACCTCTCAACTATACAAATTAAACTGGTCCAAAAATTTGTCCCAAAACAAATAATACATGTTTCTTACATCTTTTATCATATTTCTTACATGTTTTCTCATGTTTCTCACATGTTTTATCATGTACAATTTAAATATTGTATTGGTTTTTGTCTGTTAGGTCCAGTTTTGACACTTCACGTGTAAACATGGAAAAAAATTGCAAAATAAATAATTTTTCCCGTGAACAGAAACAAAACGGTTGGATATACAAACAGATAATCTAAATAAAATATGTGTATCTTGCCTAAATATATATGCTGTGAAAATATCAAATTGATAAGACAAATAAAAAAAAGGTATAGAGAGGTTTTTTTCATTTATGAAATGGTAAAAATTTTATTTTACATTTTTTTAGTTTTCAAGTGAATGGCGCCAAAACTGGAACTTATAGAATATAGACAAACATCAATATAATTTTTGGATTCAGCGCGAAAAAAAAACTACATAAGAAACAGGTCTTAATTAAATACGTCAACAAAAAAATTTCACCAATGGTATTATTATTATTATTATTATTATTATTATTATTATTATTATTATTATTATTATTATTATTATTATTATTATTATTATTATTATTATTATTATTATTATTATTATTATTAAACTGGGAAAAAAATTTATTGAGCTGTATATAAGATTTCTTTCTTAACTAGGTTTTTGCCCTGAATCCAAATTTTATATTGGTGTTTATTCCTCTGACATTCCATTTACCCATACGATTCATACATTTTCGCCAAAAATAGAAGGTCGCTTACGGCGATCACGACTTTCTCCGAGGCATGCATTAGCATTCCTGGTAGAAGATGAGTGGTAATGGGTAGCCAACCCAACTACCAATGTCCCTTTAGTCGTTTCTACGACACGCAGTACATAGGCTATGGGCAGTTCTTTCTCCTCCACACACAGGGATATAAGGTAATGTCTGTAAGGAGTTGTCTGGAAGAGGAGTGTGTATATGAACGCAAAAGAGAAAGCGAACCATTGGGCACTGGAATGTCATGGGAAATACCCTGCACACACCATAAGCCCAATGGGGGGGTGACTTTCGAGTGCGCTAACTAAATAATTATATATAATATCCTAAAAGTAGATATATATAGTATATATACTATTATATATATAATATTAGGTATATATATATGAATATATAATAATATGACATAATATATATATATAATATAATATATATACATATATAAAAATATATATATATATATATATATAGTAATATTATATATTATATACATATAATAATAATTATAGTATTTCGGCGACAAATTCTTTTGGCAATCAAAACTATGCGTAATTTAAATTTGTGAAGTATTAAGCATAAATTGGAAAAAGTCTTTTAAAAAATAATCTTATCCTTATAAAATAATGTAACATTGCATGTTTATATTTATAGAGGAAGCGGCAAAATTTTACAATAAAATGGCCTTAAATATTTTCAGGACTGGGGGTGGGAAAAATTTTACAATACGTAAAACAATCTGTTTGAATAAAAATTTGCACCTCCCCCCCCAAAATATAAATAAATAAAAGTTTTAATAAATATACGTATTATATATATATATATATATATAATATATATATATATATATCATATATATATAATATATATATATATATATTATATTATATATATAATATATATATATATATATATATATATATATATATATATATATATATAATATATATATATATATATATATATAATATATAATATATATATATATATATATATAATATGTCCCATATAGGACCTTAAGTAAACTGTGCTCCTCAAAATAATTTAGTATTGGAAAGGTTGGTTAACCTGTGAATTGGATTTTAACATTCTGTATTTATGAAAAAGCGCTACAAAAGAGAAACTTTATTTTAAATTTTCAACTCTAATATAAATAATATTTAGACAAAATCTAAAAGAATTTGTTTTTTTTTGTTTGTTTTTGGTGCTCCAACAATAGGCTTTTGAATGAGAAAGCCCTTAAGCAATATTAAGAGACGTCATTGATAATATAAATTCGTAAAAAAAATTGGAACAAAATATTTTCAATGAATATATAAAAATTCTATAAAATTAAATGGCTATTAAAAAAAATAAATTAAAATAAAAAAATTACATCTATTATTTCCTTTATTTTAGAGCTTCACCAATCTATATAATATATATATATATATATATATATATATATATATATATATATATTTTTTAAATTTTATTTTTAAGAAATAGAACAAAATATTTATATATTATATATAATATATATATATATAGTATATATATATATATATTATATATATATATATATATATAATATATATCATATATAATATATATATAGATGGTTCAGATTTTTTATGCTCACAGTATTTAGCTAGAGAACGGCAGGTCCCACAGGAAAAAACAATTATATATTTGGAATCAGCCGAAAATTCTAAGGATGGGATTTAACTTTTTTTTTTTTTTTTTGGAAGTAAATTTTTTTTTTTTTTTTTAATTAAGGAATACCCTAGGGTAACCGTAAAAATGGCCGGAGTCGGGGTCTCTCGGCCTCCAGGTGGAGGGACGAAGGGGGGGACTCCTCCCCTCTCCGGGGATGGTCCTCCGAACCCCCGCTCTTGGTCTTTGGGTGTCGCGGGGGTTCCTCCGACCATCCCCTCCGGGGTATGAAACGTCCCCCCTCTGTCCCCCGTCGGCTCGAGCCCCCTAAATTTGGTGAAATAATTTTGTTTTTTTTTGGAAAATTTTAAGTTTTTTTTTAGGGGGCTCGAGCCGACGGGGGGCAGAGAGGGGGGATGTTTTATACCCCCGGAGGGGATGGTCGCAGGAACCCCCGCGACACCCAAATAGCAAGGAGGGCGGGGGTTCCGGAGTCCATCCCCGGGGGGGGGGATGAAGTCCCCCCGTCGTCCCCGGGAGGCCGAGAGACCCCGACTCCTGCCATCTTTTGTTTTTTACCCTAGGGTATTCCTTTAGTTAAAAAAAAAAAATTACTTCAAAAAAAAAAAAAAAAAGTTAAATCCCATCCTTAGAATTTTCGGCTGATTCCAAATATATAATTTGTTTTACTGTAGGACCTGCCGTTCTCTAGCTACATACTCGTGAGCATTAAAAAAATCTGACCATCTATATATATATATATAGTATATTATATATACTTTATATATTTATATATATATATATATATATATATTATATGATATATATATATATATATATTATATATATTATATTATTATATATATAACAAATATAGATATATATAATAATAATTAAATATATAATAAAGTAAAAAATAAATAAAATGAATGGCAAATAAATCAATTTGAAGCTCCAAAAATAAAAAAGTAAGTTTCTTTTTATAGCAAAATCGAATCTGTTATTTAATCTTGCCACCAGATTATAACTCTTTTCACAATACTAAAATATTATCAAGGATGCGAGGTTTACTTAAGGTCCTATATATATATATTATATAATATATATATATATATAATTATATATTATATATATATTATATATATATATTATACTATATATATATATAAATATATATATATATATATATATAGTTAATATATATATATGATATATATATATACTGTATAGTAACTATTTAAACAAACTGGAAAAGAAATTCATTTTACAGGTATTTGAAACATTTTAATTTTGAATTATTTTATGAATTAAAAATTATGTTTGTTTAGTGTATGAATTTCGGGTAAAGAACCGAATATAGCAATATTTGGAAACGAGATACAGCGATAAAATGCCAAGAGCCAATACCAACAGTTTGTATTGGGCAGAGTTTTGTTTTCGAATTGTTTCTGAGCAGGCAAGCAGTAGTAATTTAGAAACAAATCTCTCTTTTAAAGGTTATATTACTATTCTTAATCCTACATGTACAGTGGGTAATAGACAGAGATTTAGTGGAGCTCAGTAGTCAGTATATAGCTTTTGCAAAACAAAAAAAGAAAGAAGCAAGAAAAACTGCTTAGAAAAGTTCCCCGTTTAGACATATTTTAAAAACGTCTGAAAAATCAAGTGGACATTGAAGTGCATTAGAGTTAGATAGTTGAAGTGATATATTCTAGAATGAAACAATGCATCAACCTTCTGACACTTTGGAATTCTCTCATTCTGATATAGAGTCATCAGTGACAGACTGACAGTTGATGATCAAACTGAGAGAAAACTACGTCTTTAATGGCGCTATTGACGTTGATTTACAGAGGTGGCAAATTATATATCCCAAGATATATCCTAGGTGGAACAGTTTTCATTGCACCTCAGATATACTACAAAAACCAAGCCTTTTTGCTATAACGGATTACTTTCTTTCATTTGTGCTTGTTTACGACGTGACTGGAAAAGGTTTAGCCTGAGCACTACACTAAAAACTCATGGATCTCGGGCTAGATTTAGTCAATCTGAGAAGCCATGGCTATGAAGGACCTCGTCCATGAAAGGTGAATTCAAGGATGTCCAAGCTATTTAAAGAAATTCATTCCCAGAGCAATGTACACTCATTGTGTAAGACGTTGCTTAAATATTTGAATTTCTGATACTTTTAAATTTTAGGCCATAAGAAATGCGAAGGCTGTAATATCAGACATGCGCATTTTTTCCAGTCAGTGAAAAACGGACATCCGTTTTAGAGCAAAAAATTGAAGAATTGAAGCAAGGTTGTGAGAATACGAGAATGAAAATGCTCTATGAAAAAAGATGTCACAATAGGCATGAAGCTGTGCTACCTTTTAAGGAAATGCTTATATCAATAACACAGCAGCTATAGGGAATGTCAGTCAATTGCCATTTGAACATTCCTAAAGAGCATTATTAATTTTAAATAACATAGGAACGCCATCATTCATTCCATCTCTAGTTGTAACTTCAAAATTATTGGGTTTGATCTACAATGAAAATACCTTCAAACTAAAGATATCGATCTATATAGCGCAATTGAACAAATAAGCATTATAAGAAAAACTACATCATTTAAGAGAAAACCCCTAATCTGAGTTTCATGAAATTTCCGAATCTTCGCTGGAGCTGCCAGCTCACATAAATATCGAAATAACAGTATCAGGAACAGTTAATCTCCAGAGGCATCTACCAAATCCATCTTCTACAGAACCGGAAAACGTACTATCGACTTACATTTTTTATACCATTTCTAGACGAAATGATTTCTTCTTTTAATGAAAGGTTTTTAACCCACCAAGACAGTGTCAACTCTCCAGAACATTATTCTAACAAATTGTGACTCTTCGTTTGACAATTTAATCCGCATTCGAATTCTACAGAGACAACTTGATTGGTTCTTACGATGAAGTCTTCCTGGGAGAGTGGGAATTATGCAGAAAGAAGACGAATTTTTGTTCCCAAAAATTAACATACCTTTGAAAATACTTTCTGTACTTCAGGATTCTAAATCTTTACTTGAACGAACCTTTTCTAAACTGAAATTAGCTATAACGTATTTAACGAACACAAGTGAAAAAAGCCTGAATTGATTTGATTTACTCTACATTCATAGATACTTATTTGTAGAAATCACCAACGATCAAGTCATAGACCATTTTGTTGGATCTGTCAATGCATGACATTTACAGCTTGTTCTGTAAAGACTAGTTAAAAATTAAAAGTATTTTGATGATAATTGTTGTTTTAATGGGACGGTCTCGGTAGGGGTACCTAACTTTTGGGGGCATCAATTCTATGATTTTTAGGTTTTAATACTTTCTAGGGCAGAAATTACTGCTCTTTCGAATAGTTTGTGTATTTTCAAAAAATAAAAAATATTTTATTCATTATACACAGGGTACACTGGGGGAGGGTCAATTTTAGGGAAGCCCAAAATGAAAAATCGCGATAACCTTTTTATTATTCTTCTGATTAGCACGAAACTTTCGAAGCATGTAATGTCAAAAAAAAAAATTAGCATTTTTTGTTTAGATAAATTTTTTGTATACAGAGTATATTTACAGCTGTGCATGGCAAAAGTTTCAAATTTTCAAATTTTTCTCCATAAGCAGTGGCAAATGCCTTGGGTTTACCAAAAATTATTCTAAACAAAAAATATTTATATATTCGAAAATTTCGTATTGATCGGATGAATAATAAATAAACAAGTTATTGTGATATTTTAAATTTGAGTTGCAAAAAAATAATAATAATAATAATTGGTGGCATGTAACCTTTTTAATATTTATCCGATTACAATAAAACTTTCACAACTTGTGCAACTCTACAATTCACATATTTATTTAAATTAATATTTTGTATTCCCAATTGTTTTCCCACTAATCACGAGAAAACCTTTGAAAACTTCGGAATGTTTCCACTAAAAAGCGGCAAATCTGTTCGACATACATAAACTTTACCTAAACAAAAAATGTGTATCATCCCCAATGATATATGCTCTGAAAATTTCAAAATGATAGTTTGAATAATAATAAAAGTTTTCGTTTTATTTTTTATTTTTGAGTAACCCAAAAAGTTTTGTTAATGATTGGTGGGTAGCAACATTTTTATTATTCATCTAATGAGAGTGAAATTTTTGTAGCTTTTATATCTCAGCGAGATACAAATTTTTTATTTAGATAAATATTTTGTATGTCCAACGGTTTTGCCGCTGGTCACGGAAAACTTTTGCGAATTTTGAAGTTTTCCCATGAGCATAGGCAAAACCGTTGAACATACAAAAAATTTATCTAAAAATATGTCCATCTCCCCAAATTATACATGCATTGGAAATTTCGTAATAATCGGAACGTAATAAAAATGTTTTAGCGATTTTTTATTTTTGAGTTGCCAAAAATAATTAATTAAAAAAGTAAATTTCAAATAATTGGTGGCACATAACTTTTTTATTATTCATCCGATTGTAATGAAATTTTCAGAGCTTTTATATTTTAGCAAGATAAACATTTTTTTATTAAAATTCTTGGCTTCTTCACACACAAAAAGTTTTTTTTCTACACGGAGTTGATATTTTGGGATATAGCAAAATATTCATCAGACATTTGTAGAGTTTTCCCCTATGTTTTTGATTTTATATACGTTTAGCTATATTTTGATGTATGATTCGTTTAAATATAATACATTTTGATGTTTTTTATAGATTTATAGTTTTAGGAAAAAAGAAAATAGGCAATATTTTGCAAAAAAAGAAACAAAAAACCAAAAAACAAAGAAATTAATGGTATAACGCTGCTGTTATAGATATTTTATAAAACATCTGTGTATTGCCAATATTTCAGTAAAATCCGTGTTTAAAAATCATTTGTAGTTCAGCAGGAATTCACATTTAAAAATTGCCTAGTAAAACGCTGATTCATGAAATTTGGGTGAAATTAATCAAAATCTATCAGACATTTTGCAACTGTCGTCGAAATAAAAATTGTACAGCTTGCTTTTCTCTTTCGAATGGTATATCATTTATCCCAATAAAATTTAAAAAAATATTTTTCTAGTTCTGTCCCCTTAATACCATTCCATTACTTGAACACCATTAGAATTGCGTAACCTATAACCATTTTGTAAAGAACGCTAAAGTTGAAAAAGGAGAGATTAACTTTGAGTAGATTTCGTAAAATAAGATAAAAGCAAATCCTTAAAATATTGATAAAATAAAATTTTGTGATCTTTTATATTCTTATAATCATAATTTTATATTTATGAAGAGTTGAAATCTTTTTCCATCTTTCCTAATTATCTTAAGCATCTCTCTGTTATTTCTAGTACATTACATCTCACATATAAAATCTAAGGGAAATCTAAAGAATCTTAATTTTCCACTTAAATCTCAATATTTATCATCTGAGATAAGGGGGAAAAAGAATTCCAAACCCCGAAAAAATTGCTGCTTAAGCCACTGCAAATGAAGAGTAGATTTTCAAGATTATTTTTTGGCTTCATTTAATATACATTTATATTGGCCACATTAGTTGTTAAAAAGCACATTTAAGACGATAATCGATTTCCAGCCTTGTTTCTCTGTAGCATAGCCTCATCATTAGCGACAATGACATCAGTGATTCTTTGCTTTAGTACCATTGTTAGATACACGTTATCTTTAACAGAGCCCCATAGAAAGAAGTAAGGGGAGTGATATTTAGGGAACGAGGTGGCCAAGGAATTGGGTAGTTTCTTCCAATCCCATCGTCTGGAAATGCATTGGTTTAGTTAGTAACCAACGAGCATGAAGCCCCAATGTAATCGTGCACCATCTTGTCTGGTAATGATGGTTGTTGAAGGACTTCCAGTTATGGTGACACATATTCAGTCAAAAGGTTAAGGTAAACATCTACGGAAATATATCTCTTTGGGAAGAAAAAAAGGAAAAAAATTCAATTTTGTAGGGTTTCAGTTAACAGAATATCTTCCATCAACAAGGTGCCTGAAATTACAAAGGTAATTATTTCCAATAACTGCCTCTAAACAGATTTTTATAAAAATCACTGCATAGACCCTAAAAAAATAGTAATGAAGAATAAAAAAATTATTTGTCGGTCTCTTTAGGAAAAGTTGCAGAAATATAATTAGAATATTCCCATAAGGTTTTCTTATACTAGAACTGTGCGAAATTTCGTTTTATCGCAATTTACGATTTTAGTGAATTTAGAATGCGCGAGGCAAGGTAAGACTATAACCCACAGAAACCATAGTGTAAAAAACGAAATAGTAAAACAAATATAAATGCAACAGAAATCTATTCCGTAATATATATCCAAAAATTTAAGCAAACTTTATCCAGTTTAATAATTTTTATGATTTTGATTAATTTATATATATATATATATATGCTACCATATATACCATATACTATACTATACTATATATATATATATATATATATATATATATATATATATATATATATCAAAACATTAATTAAATCATAACTATATATATATATATATATATATATATATATATATATATATATATATATATATATATATATATACGCATATATATATATATATATATGTATATATATATATATATATAATATATATATATATATATATGTAATGTAATATATATATAATATATATAATAATAGTAATAATAATATATAATAATATAATATAATAATAATAATAACCATATATATATATATATAATATATATCATATATATATATATATATATATATATAATGTCATGCATATATATATATAATATACATATATATATATATATAGCCAATAGTGTGCCTATATATTAATATATTAATAATATATATATGTATATATATATATCCTTCTCACGGCTATGGAACTTCGGGAATGGACCCAGGGGGCCGATGGGGACCGGCGTTCAAACTCCGGCAGAGGAGGGCGGAAGACGCGACACTAATACCAAAAAGAGCGGGGTTCGGGGCCTCCCCGGAAATAGTCCTACCCTGTCGTTCCCCGGAAGGCCGAAAGACCCCGACTCCTGGCTATCGGGGCGGTCTACCTTTGGGGTACCCATTAGTTTAAAAAATATGTTTTTTGGCAATGGGGCACTAGATAGACCACCAGATGACAGTCGGGGTCTCGGCCGCTGAGGAACAGCAGAGGATGGGGACTCTTCCCCTCAGGAGGAGTCAGTTCTCCCAGCCCAAGAACCCACTCTTTTTAGGTATTTGGGGGTCGCGGGGTTCCTCCCTTTCCCTATAGAATTTATGGAAACGTCCCCATCTGTTCCCCCGTCATCTCCGAGCCCCTATAAAACTAAATGATATATATGTATATATATATATATATATATATATATATATATATATATATATATATATATATATATATACCTATATATATATACATATCTATATATACTAATATGCTGATATATATATATATATATATACTATATAGTATATACTACTACTCTCTCTCTACTCTCACTCTCATCTACCATATATATATAT
>JABUQX010047975.1:47500-50000 GCA_015478945.1 Trachelipus rathkii
GGGTAACCCTGCAGGAAACGATTTAGTTTTTTGTACATACGGGTAAAGAGAGGTGAAATCGAGGTAGTGGAGTTTCACCCCCTCCGTAGGGGGGTAGTAATACACGAACGGCTCAGTGCGCCCTCCATATAGAGCGTCTCCCACAACCAAACGCTCGTTTGCCATTTCATTGCCTTGTGCTTGTACATATGCACCTAAGTTTTCAGTTCGTGTCTCATTATCTTCGTTCACGATGGTAGCTTCACAGTCCTGCTTCATCTTATTCCATTCACAACCCCACACCCTCACAACCTCGAAACCAGCATTCTTATAATCGCTCTCCTGTTGCATGGTCGCAGTGTAACGATCGAGGCTGGAGACCTCACCAATCTTTGTCAGAGCACTATCACATGCCTGATGTCCATGCCATATACATCCATGGAAGAGGAAGACAACTTTCTTCATTTGGGTGCCGGGTCTAGGGCGCCCCCTCCTATCATTCAGCTTAATCATCTGCTCATTAACGTTAATATGTTTTTGAGCAACGAAGACGTCGCCGTTAATGGGGACGTATTCTTCAACAGGTACCTCGAGATAACCATCAGGTTTGAGGAATCTGTTCTTTATTTTGAATTTTCGCTCTCCTCCATTCCTAGCATGTTCAATTCGACGCCCTGTGTACAACTCCATAAAGTTTAGCCATTTAATCCCCTCGAACGAGTAATTTCCTTCATCTGCGCGGCCAATATGGGCAAGTGACTTCTCAGGCATGAACCACATCTTAAAGATCGTAAAACATAAGGACGCTATGGTTGCACATTCATCAAGACAATCAATTTTATAATCCCGTAGGAATATGCCTCTGAACTTTTCAAAACTTCTGCGTAAAATGTTCACATCCTGGACACAGTAAGTGGTGCATTCGGCTTTGATGTCATACTCTTTATTGTTAAAGTTATCATACCATTTTTCAAATTCGTCCTTCTCGTTGTCGCTCATGCGGTCTACTTCAAACATTTCTCTTCCGGGGATTCGGTCCTTATAATTCAGGGTGTCCGCAGTCAGGAATCTGTAAGGGAAGAACCCCTTAGCCCCACTACCTTCAAGATCCATGCATTTAGGTAACTTCTTTAATGCGCAAGGCATGAACAGTAAGGTATCTTTGAAATAAATGTTACGATTAGCAGTTAGCGTTATGATTTTGGTGCCTCTCTTCACAGGATTGGAAGAGATGATGTCAGCTCCAGGTCGGGCAAGCAGTTTGCTATACACGAACTGTGTATCAAACTTCCCACCGTTGTGCGCTGCAACTACTATTTTAGCTTTCCTGTGTGACTCGGAGAACTTGAAGAGGTAGTTGATGAACTGATCTACAGGGCATCTCCTGGATGGCGTCTCCTTGCAAGCTTCTAAAATTTCAGATTAAAGATCGTCCACCGCCTGTTCCGCACTGGCCGGCACTGATGCATTACCGATGATCTTTTGCTCGGGCCGACATTCGAGTAAATCACACAGCATGCTCACTAGAAGTATGGCATCATTGTCTGTGACAGTCGATTATGTACGCAGTCGTATACGTTGATTATTTGTCTAGTTTCAATGTCGTAATAAAAGGTGAACACCTGTTTCTTCTTCAATGCCTTATCAGTGGGAATCTTAATCTTCTTCATGTAACATTCATGATTATCTCCGCTTGCACCATACTTTTCATTGCATACACTGCAACTGATATGTCCACAGTCATGATTGTG
The DNA here is from genome assembly GCA_015478945.1 of Trachelipus rathkii. NCBI lineage: Eukaryota > Metazoa > Arthropoda > Malacostraca > Isopoda > Trachelipodidae > Trachelipus > Trachelipus rathkii. The sequence goes on from JABUQX010047975.1 coordinate 49,231, forward strand.
GTTGCCTTTCTTGTCAGCCAACATTATCTCATCGCAAAGGGTGCACACTTTGAGTTTCTTGCAAGTACGTTCTTTATGGAGATTGAAACATTCATCATTGTAGAAGTCCCTGTTACAATCATTGCAGTGTGGAAGTTTCGCGTTAGCGTCAGGTTTCCCTTTACACTTGTAGGTTAAACACTGGGTACATCTATATTCCGTGCATTCATCCCTTAAATGCCTAGTTATATTGTCCGTGAAGCTGTAGCAGAGATTACAGAGAATGGCACCTTTAATTAATGTCGCATCTATACTGCCTATAGCGAGTTTGATGGTATCTTTCGGAATCGGGTTAGTTAGTATGTTCGTATTAACTTTATCATACCTATTATAATAAGTAGACTTCTGTCCGTTCATGCGGTTTTTAAAACTATCTCTAGGAGGTTGATGTACAGGATTAGCAAAAACGTGAAATACGGCTGCAAATTATTTTTTCGTATCTTTGCAAGAGTGGTTCAGTGAATCATTGGGGCGTTCATGAGTTGCCAACCTTGCACGTTGAGCGGCAAATTCCTTCGCCTAATGTAGTTAGGGAGCCCTAGGTGTGAGAATCACTTCGATATGGGTCGGGAAAGCTTGCGACCGTGGGCGGGGAGGGGTGGCAGAGTATGGAGTTTGGTGTGACAGCAGGCTATGGCTCTGCTATCCACACCGCCGATACTGCTTTTTGCCGTGATGTCCTCATTTTGTTACGGGTTTTGGATAGTTTATTAATGCGATCACGATAAAGC
>JABUQX010047975.1:57500-62920 GCA_015478945.1 Trachelipus rathkii
TGTTGTTGTTGTTGGTGTTCGTTGTTGTTGTTGTTTTGTTGTTGTTGTTGCTGTTGTTTTGCTGTTTTGTTCTGTTAATGCCTTTAGTGACTGCTCGCTGTTTCTGATTTGGATTTTGCGGATGATGGGAAGAAGTAGAACAACGTCTTTGTATTCTTTCTCATTGCATCTAGCTCTTACTACTACGGCGTGCGTACTTACGTTTAAGCTGGAAAGTAAAATAAAAATAAATAAATAAATCGCATATATATATATATATTTATTATATATATATATATATATATATATATATAATATATATATATCATAGACATATATATGTTTATATATATATATATATATATATATATATACATTATATATATATATATATGAGATATATAATAACATAGATATACATAGACATAGATATGTGATCTTTATACGTATAGCATGAGACATAGATATTTATATATATATATACATGAGACATAGAGTATGTGATTTTTATGAGTATGGAATGAGACATATGAAAGATGAAGAACGAAATGCCTACTCTACAAGACTATAGACTTTGTCATAGGGTCGAAAGTCAGAAGTTGGGAATGCTTGAAAGGTATGGACGCCCCCAAAGAGAGTTAAAAAATAAATAATAAACAATAATAATAATATAATAATAATAATCAAACATAATCATTTAACAAGAATCATAATAATAATAAGAATGATGATACTTATACGAATAAGAAGAAAAGAAGAACGTTGGAAAAATGATTCGACAAAAAAAAAAAAAATCGCATTCATGGCTTTTTGGAGGACTGATGGCAGCTTTCATGTTCTGTTTGTCTTGTTGTCCATGGCGGATTTGCATGTTGTGTTGTTGTTGTTGTTGTTGTTGTTGATTTTGTTGTTGTTGTTGTTGTTGTTGCTTTTATTCTTATTGTAATTAGTTTGCAAACTGTCGCTGCTTTCTTGATGTGATTCGGGATGAAGAAGCAGAATTGGAAAAAGGAAGAGAGAAGAACAATCTCTCTCTTCTCTCTCTCTCTTCTCTCTCTCTCTCTCTCCTCTCTTCTCTCTCTCTTCTCTCTCTCTCTCTCTCTCTCTCTCTTCTCCAAAAAATTCGTAACTGACTGACAATACTTCGTTTTCATTACTATGTGATTAACAATTCAAATGAAAAAATATATAAATAGAATGATCAATTGTAATAATTTAAAATTGTTTAAGATGGAGATGAATTTGCAGTGAATGACCCTGTTATATATATATATATATATATATAGTTGCCGGTTCTGGTTATATTATTATCAGTTATATGGTCACCACTTGATATGATATCCTATTATCTGGTATGACAACTATATAGCGACGGAGGATGATCAGCCTGTATGTCGCGATGTCAGTCTGTTCCACTTCAGGACAAGCCGTCGACTGGTTCGGATTAAGTCCGGCTAAGGCAAAGGCGGTCGAAGGTTGTCGGAGAGGGTATGCTGATCTGCACGAGCTCGTTGGCTAAACAGGAGGCTGGGTGTTCTTCTGGCCAACTCTGGGACAATCTGGAAGGGACAGAGAGTATATAAAATACTCTCTGTATTTATCTCTATGACAGGTAACCTCAGCGGTTACCTGCGAAATTATCTCTTTAGTAGTTAAACTACTTTTTAGGTGGCAGACTAACTGGAGGATCTCGGAGGTCAGGCGAAGATGTCACCATCCACCGACAGGAGAACCTCTTGAAGATCGTCCAAAGGGTTCTTGGTAACCCTGAGGAGGTTTCTAAGCCTCTTGGTAGGCTCAGAGAGAGGGAGAGAAGTAGGGCCAGTCGGAGATCTTGTAGTCCAACTCCGGGGGAGAGACGAGGTAGCCCAACTTCTTGTAGAGAGACGTGGCAGTTCAACTTCTAGTAGAGAGACGAGGGAGTCCAACTTCTTGTAGTTTCTTCTTCTTCCTGGCTTCGTAGGTCGGATCTGATATTTCAGCTTATTGTTCTATATTAGCAAATTATCTCTTAGTGGTAGCAAAGCGCTACGAATTATCTCTTTAAAGGCTAATAAGACAAAAGCGAAACAACAGATTATTTATTTCTAACGAAAAAGTCGTACAAAGTTATAATAAAAAAAGTTACATATATAATAATCAAAGTTTTCCTATACAAATATTACACTATACTTGACCATTTTGCGCGACCAGATTATAACTTTATTTTTATTCACTTTACTAACTATTTATTACCTATCATTTAAAAAAAATATATTCTATGGTTCTAACTTTTTCTAAAAAATGGATTTTTGTAAATATAATAAAATGAAACATTGCCGAAGCTATCGCTAGATGGCGTTGCCTTCACATTCTGAACATAATATAAACACCAGATGGAGTTTATTGTTAAAAGTTCATTATTATTGCTTAAAACTAAGTTTTTTATAAAATATATATATTTTTATCAAATATTGATAATATTTATAATATAATATAACAAATGTAATATTTTTAATATACAACTTTTAATTAATAACATCTGAATAAGGAAAATAAGTCATTTTTAAATTTAATAGACTTTGTGATATTTGTTACTTTTGCTTTTATGGTTTATTCTAGAAATATTTTCGTTTGGGGAAACTAACTTAAACACTTCACTATATATTTACTTCCCCACCAGAACACGGAGTGGCTTCCATCCTGAAGCGGAACCGGTGCTGAGGGGAACACTTAAAGAAAGGGACTGAGTGGATTCTATCCTGAATCGGACTCTATTAGGAAATGTGTATTTCTTTTTTTTTTATATTTGATATAATCACTTCTATCCTGAAGCGAACTCTATTTGGGAGTGTTTATTTCTTTTATCATTAGTATTTTATGTAATCACTAAGAGGGGCACTGAGTGGCTTCTATCCTGAAGCGGACTCTACGGGGAGGGTTTCGTCTAGTAAGGGTAGGAATCCTTAGGACATCAGCGACGTCAGGGACATCAGGAACATCGGCGGCGTCAGCGACATCAGGATCATCAGGGTCATCAGAGACATCAGGGTCATCAGGGACATCAGGATCATCAGAGACATCAGGATCATCAGGGACATCAGAGACATCACGATCATCAGGGACATCAGGATCATCAGGGACATCAGGATCATCAGGGACATCGGGATCATCAGGGAAACCAGAGACAGTAGGATCATCAGGGACATCAGAGACATCAGGATCATCAGGGACATCAGGAATCGTTGACGTTACCGTTTCCATAAAAGCAGGTTTTAAACGGCTAATTGAGACTACTGTAGTTTGACCATTCCTGAGTTCTATCTTGAAACAATGTGGCATTCGTTGAAGGACTTTGAAAGGACCACTATAGGGAGCTTCTAAGGGTTTTCTGATCCTATCAGTCCTTAGGAAGACATGAGAACAGGTCTTAAGTGCCTCCGGAATATATGAAGAATTGTTGAAGGAGTGAAAAGTAGGAAGGTCTCTAAAGTCCAATTCTTTCATGTGGGCGATAAATTTCTTCATAAAAGAATCCATTTCTTGTTTGTTGTTAGGAGAAGATTGAAGAATGTCCATAGGACAAAGTGGAGTTTTTCCAGTTACTGCTTCAAAGGCGGAATAACCGGAATCGTTTGGAATGCATCTGAGACCAAGTAGAGTGATGGGTAAAGACAGAAGCCAGTTTTCTTTACGTGCCATCAAGGCAGTCTTGAGAGATCGGTGAAACCTCTCTATCTGGGAATTTGTTTGTGGGTGGTACGAGGTTGTTCGAAGACGATGGAAACCAATCATATGTGACAACTCACTGAAGAACTCGCTTTCGAATTGAGGACCTCTGTCAGAAATCACATAGAGAGGAACACCGAATCTGGATATCCACTGCATAAAAGCATAGGCAACAGATTTTGCTGTAGTGTTTGTAATTGGGAAGGCTTCAGCCCATTTTGTGTTTCGGTCGATGCAGGTAAGTAGGTAGCGAAAAACTGGAGAAGAAGATCCACAAAATGCTGAAGGTGAAAAAGGACCCACTATATCTATATGAACTGTTTCGAATCTTGAAGAAGGAATTTCTAATGGAGTGACCGTTGTTTTGGTGTGACGATGAACTTTAGACAGCTGGCACTGCTCACAAGTGCGTACAAAAAGCCTAATGTCACGATCCATACAAGGCCAAAAATATCTTTTCTTGATCAGTCGTAAAGTACCTTTGATACCAGGATGGGACATTTGATGCAACGTATTAAATATTTGAAGGCGAGCTGGCTTCGGAAGAAATGGTCTGGGAAAAGAAGTAGAGGTATCGCACCATATCTTGAGGTTGTCCTGCAGGGGATAATTATGAAGACGATCATGATAGGTCTTGATTTCTTCATCTTTTTCTTGAAGGCGAGCTATTGCGGGCAAATCGACAGCGTCAACTGATACCGAATGAATCCGGGAAAAAGTGTCGGCCACCATATTGTCTGCTCCTCTGATATAACTTGCTGTAGAAATATATTCTGTTAGTACTGAGAGATGTCGCTGTTGACGATCACTTTTTGCAGGATTTTTGGAGTAGAAAGCGGAAACAAGAGGTTTGTGATCTGTGCAAAGGGTGACGACTCTTCCCTCTAACATGTGTTTAAAATGAAGGACAGCATAATATGCTGCCAAAAGTTCTCTGTCGAAAGCAGAATATCTTCTTTGGGGATCTGATAACTTCTTGCTGTAGAAGTCAATGGGAACAGGTTGACCATCAATCATCTGGTGTAATGCTGCTCCGATTGAAGTCTGACTGCTGTCAGTTACCAGTTGTAAATGTGAGACATTAGGTAAAGAGAAAGGGAGTGTTAGGGCATTTTGAAGAGCTTCCTTAGTATCTTGAAAAGCTGTCACTTCTTCTGGAGTCCATTCAAGAGATTTATCCTTGGGATGAAACTTAGCTTTTTCAGATATCTTCTGTAGTATCCTAACATCCCAAGGTATCTCCGTAGAGATGCTGAATCGCACGGTAGAGGAAAACTTGAGATGGATTCTTTCTTTTCGTTGGGAGGACATAGACCTTCTGAAGACACGGTGTAGCCGAGAAAATTGAGTGAAGATTGGTTAAATTCACATTTTTCTAAAGAGATTTTAAAACCATTTTCTTGGAGGAGTTTAAAAACTTGTTTCAGATGATTTGCATGTTCAGTTTTGGATGTAGAAAAAATGAGACAATCGTCTAAATAGGTAAACACGAAGGGAAGGTCTCTGAAGATGGAGTCCATTACTCTTTGAAATGTAGCTCCCGCATTCTTTAAACCAAAAGGCATAGATAAAAATTCGAAGAGACCAAACGGAGTGATGACTGCTGTTTTCTCTATATCTTCTGGTCTAATGGGGATTTGGTGATAAGCCTTTTGAAGGTCAATCTTGGAAAATATGGTAGAGTTATGCAGGCGTTGAGATAGGCTCTGAATGTGTGGAATGGGATATCTATC
>JABUQX010047976.1:0-30000 GCA_015478945.1 Trachelipus rathkii
CTAGGGTAATAGAATGAGGGGGATATTCCCAGACGCTAATCCACTAAGTATTTAGATCGCTACGAGAGAAGTAACACGTAGGTTTTAGGTGTATGTTTACTATTAACTAAACCCACATATCCTTCTATTACATTCCTTTGTTTTCAGCCCATATTACTCTTTATTCATTAGTTGTATTTTGTTGTTTACAATTTATATCTAATCAAAACAGACTAATCAATTTGCGATTTGGGTTTCTCTTCCCTTCATCATACCATATTATATATAATAATATATATTATTATAATATATATATATTATAATATATATATTATTATTAATATATATATATATATAATATATTAATATATATATATATTATATAATATATATAATATATTATAATATATATTTTAATATAATATATAATATGATAATATATATAATATATTTTATATACTAATATATATTATTATAATTTCTATTATATATATATATTTTATATATACTATATAATACTATATATATATGTATCATATAATCATATGTATAATTATATATTAATATATATATATTATTAATATAATAATATATATACGTTGAGGGAATTTAATGAAACACTTTTATAGATGCCATTGAATAGTAGTGTTTAATTTATATATTAATTTATAAATTTTCTAAGAATGATTATAACTTCTAGAAATAAAGTAAGATATAGTGCTATCTATAATGATATATATATATATATATATAATAATTATATAGTATAATATAATATGTATTATAATATATAATAATATTATATATATATGATAATGTATATATATGTATGTAATAAGTTATATATATTATATTATCCTAATCTATTTCAGTATAGTAACCCTGTGCCTCTCTTGAAAAATAAAAAGGTTAAAAATCATAAACTTTTACGCAAATCTGGTATGGTTGTTACACACAATATCCACAAAATTGCGATGTGAATACGAAACCGAATTACATTTTCTGGAATCAGCCAGTTCAAAAAATCAACTGCAGGAGCCGCGAAAACGCCCTAGCATTGCAGTCCCCAAGAAATTTCAATGTTAACAAGGTGTTAGTATACAGAGTAGGTAAGTTAATAAATAAATACAGTAATTATCCATATACATCGTATTTATATTTACCTATCCGCTGGGTTTTGAGCAGTTTGCACATAATTAAAAATAATTTAAAATGAAAATTGAAAAGTTTCTCTGGTAATCCAAAACAATAAAAAGCTCGTTGCTCTCTAAATATTTACCTTCATTTACTGAAGGTAAAACCGAAACATTAAGCCAGGTTCTCCAATTTTTTTTATCCCAAGGGATAACAGTTTCTTGTGGCTATTTCATAAAAAATTTGTAATATAAAATATATTTTTTCGATAAATTTTTTCAAAACTTTCGGACCAAGTTGGACGGGACACAGAAGGAATGATGCAGGTGATGGCTGAGGCTGAATGGTCAGTATTTTTTATACTGAGCTTTGGGGTTTTTTCGATTAATAAGAGCACATAACCGTTAAAAAGTATGTTTTCTTCCACCATTTGAAGGGGTAATAATCAATCATGTCTTCACCTGGGGATCCGTATGCCAATACTTCTATATTGTGTGTTATTTCTTGAATGTTAATTCCAGAATCGTGAGCGAATCGGTATTCTTTATTACATATTTGCATGATGGATTACAATAATCACATATCAGGTAAGAATGGGGGAACTGGTCTTTTATTTCACTCCTCAACTTTCTTTTCTTGGGCATAGTTCATGACGCGAGTTTTTTTTGAAGTGTGTGCACCAATTTCTTTTATCCAAAACAATTCACCGTAAAAGAAGTGATGCTTCGCCTTCACTTTCGCCACTAAAACGCGAATTCCATATCTTTGTGGTATCTGTCTCTGCGCCCAATTCAGTCAGGCAGAGGTGAAAGAATTAAAGGACTATAAAAGTTATCTTGTCACGGACCAATGGGTACGCGAGGCCTAAATTTATAATCTTGCCATTTTCTTTCCTGCCTACTCGAACGGAGCGTACCATATTTATTTACTATACCTTGATTCAATCCGATTGCATGTTTTGAAAAAAAAAAGAAAAAAATTAGCCTGGTGAATCCGCGAATCCTAGGAATGAAAGAGGGAGTTTCTACAGCATTCACACAATGGTTTATTCACATAAAGATAACTGGAAGAACAGTGCCTTCTTTTTCTACTGATGTTTCTTAACTCTTCTTTCAACGAGTGTGTATCTTTTATTTTTTTATATGTGAATTATTAAAACTCCATCTGAAGCTTTTGTCACTTTTAATGATGCTGCTTTTTAAAATAAATAGGATATATTTACTTTGCTCTTAGTTTAATTAAAGGTAGAGAAACCGTGAGATCACTACATTACGCGACTGTTAGCTTCACATGTTTAATGTCGTGGTTTTAGGTGTCATGTTGTAAAATTTGGCTCACATGGTAGGTAAACTGGAATAAAAATAAAAACTTTTGCCAAGGCTGGAAAATTCCAAAATTAAGATCTAAATGTTGCAAACAATTATACTGATGTTGCAATTCAAGCCAGCGTTACAACGTCGCCCCCCGTAATCATGATGAACATGTGCCTCAGGGGAAATGGACTAATTCTTTTGGATCGGTTGTTTAGCTCTTTCCGAGAAAAAAATCATGATAAAATGAGAAATGCAGAAAACCAAAAGCATTACTTTACATAATTAAGAAGCATGTGTGTGTAGAAAAAACTTGTGTTCGTGTGAGTCCAGCGTTCTGGTAGGAGATAAGAGAAGATTATTGTAAAAGAACGAACGGTCTTGAAATTAAATTATATGCTGATATTGAACAATTTTCAAGAAAATCTGATAAAAGGTTTTCAAAGCTTCTACCGCTTGCCGGGTGTGATGTATCAGAGAACCGTGGAGAAATTGAAATGGTGGGGTGGGAAAAACTGAGTAAAATATGATGAATGGCGAGAATAAATGAAATTACTCTGAGAATGGGAATTGGTCGTGTGATAGAGATAAAAAAAGAGATCCTTCTAACAGAACTTATAATGCTTAGAGATGCATAGCTCAATAAGGATATTGAAATCTTGGTAAGCGAGATAGGGGTGATAATGTAATGATGATGAAGAGATCGTTCTAAACTAATGACACAAGGACAAAGCAGAAATGTCGAAGATGTTGAAACATTTCATCAAATGAACACCTCGTTTAGGCCATTACCCCACCGTAGCACTTTGAAAAATGAAAATATTACCATGTTTTTTTTTTTTTTAGATTAATTGTTTTTTGGTAGAAAAAGTAAAGAATCAAAACTTTGGTCAATACGGCCCTCAGGCTGGGTATAGGAATCTGACAAATATGACCCAGTATTTTGGCGCATTTTGGCACTACAAATTTGGGCTTAAGATTAAGATTATTTTATTTTATTTTTTTGGAAATAGTTTTGAAACTTAGTTTTACATTTGAAACGTAAAAAAGAATGATATAAGAAATGAATAAAAAGTCCTTTCACAGTTACAAGGAATGCATGCTGAGCATATTGATTGATGGAAGAGAAAATGTGAGTTCTGGAATTAAGAGCGTATTGTTAAAGTTTATTGTTTTTTATATAACGCTCCATTTCGGCCCACGAATATAAGTCTCGGTAAATAAAAGCCGATACCCGAATATTCCGGCTATTTTATGGCAATAGGGCAACGAATACGCATAGACTCTACACGAAAGTATTTCGGGGGGGGGGGGGGGGGGCCCCCCAAACCAAACAAACCCCCCAATGTCCAACCCTAATATAAAGCTGATATTCATATAATTATTATATTATATATATATATATATATTAATATTATAAGGTATATATTAATATATATATATTAAAATTATATATATAATGAATTTATCCTATATATATATATATAACTATCTATACTATACCGCCTTAAAAGTTAAATATGTTTATAGGTTATTTTATGATGTATATATTATAATATATATTATATAATATTATTAATTATATTAGTATATATAATATTATATATATAATTTAATATATTATATATTTATGTATATAATATATATAGTAATATAGATAATATATATATATATATATATATATTTATCATTAAGAGTGGTTGCGATTACTATTAACTTTTTCGTATGAAACTTTTCCGGAACTTCGAAAAGTTCCCGGCCGGAACCGGAACCTTCTTGACTTGCAGCACATACACCTTACATAAGCTGCCCGTTTCCAGAAGGCCAACTGACAGCCCGGGCGAAGGGCGGGCAACAGCCATCGAGTCTTGCGACTGAAAGCCAACGTTTGACGTGCACTTCTTACGTACCGTAACGGTCACAGAGTGCGAGCGCGCCGTTTGTACGGCTCTATAATCTCTGCGCATTTTCGTAGAGAAGAATTAAATAATACCCGGGCTGGGGGCTGCACAGAAAGAATACCTTTTGTTTTACCACACAAATCTTTTTCAAATAACGATGTGTCGGGAAAATGGCTTGCCAAATTTTTTACATCAATTTTACGGTATAACCTTATTAATAAGATGAAAGAGGATTACTAAATAGTAATGCGTATCAATCTTCATTTCAAAAATAATCTAGACGATACATATTTTAAGGTATGAAGAGTCTCGCTTACTCACAATTCTTGCACAGGCGAAGTGATACGATTGGGCGCGCTCGGCCGTTTCCAAGTACTAAAATTCTGTTCTCTGATTGGTTAATGTTAATTTTTTTCGAATTACCGAAACGTTTCCGCAGTCGAATTTTGGCACCCGGGCTTGACGTTGCATCGGGAGCTTTTCGTGGGACGAACGATACCTATTTATCTACTTAAAACTGTGTCTGATTAAACAAGAGGGGTCTCTTCTAGCAGAAGTCACTTTGTCAATTCTGTGGTGTCATAATCCATTACTGTTGTAGTGCTGACTATTTTTCACTTTGCTAAAGGCCAACAAATGTATTGGACTAAGTGGGCTCAATAGAATTCATTAAGTAAAAAGGAATATAATGGCTGCAGTTGTCCAGAAGCGCCGAGTCTGGCAGCCGTGTTGCAGTCAAATCTCGTCCAGGAAACGCTTCCGAATTTCGTTCGGAAAAAAAAATACATTAACCATCAGAGAACAGGTGAAGATTTGACAAAGTACCTGGAACGTACCCGAGCAGAGCACACACCGTGTATCAGCGCATCAAGCTGGCAATTGTAACCAATACTCTTATATGGGGTTTATAACAGGGGGGGGCTGGGGCGGAGTATCTGAGCTCCAAAAGTATGTGTGTAGATAGTCAGCTAGAGAACCCAAGAGGTATCACGACTTGTCTCCCACCTAAATCTTGACGAAATAAAAAGAATGAACCTTATTTTTTGCCAGACGACGTTTTTAAGGGGTTTATTAGTGGAAAAAACTGGGAAAAGTACATCAATCGACTAAGGATCAATGAGTAGTATTATTACTTATCAAACGGTATTATAAAACTTATTATAATTATATTAAGTATTATTATATATATATAATATATATATATATATATATTGATATAATAATAATATTATATAATACAATATTATTATATTAATATATATATATTAGAATTATTATATATATATATATATATATTTTTATTTGCATATATATATTATTATAGTATTAATTATATACTTATTATATTATATATATAATCACTCACACCACCTTTGCCACACCCTTAATATGAATCCTGCTAACGCCCATGACTCTCACTATACTTTAATGATATCTTTTTATGAATGATTACGACTATATTAGTATCCTTTATATAAAGCTAACTGAAATATTAAAAAATTTTTTGGCAGAGGTCTTTCCGCAATAGGTTTGTTAATAAAAAGATTTGTTAGGTGTAACAAGAGTATCTTCGGCGCAGCCCGCCCGATTTATAATTCCGAAATCGACGAATTTGAACCAGACGCGGCGCAATTTGTCATCACTGACTGTACGTTTACGTGACGTAGAAAGGGTCCGCAAACGGGCTCTGGAAACGGCGCCTGTGTGCCCGCACGGGCATGCAGGTCGGGGCCTTCGTGGAAACGCAACTTATATAAAAGGTTCTACGGGTCAGAAAAGCATCTATTTAAAAAGCTTTTTTCAGAAGCGGGTTACGTGTTTGGGGATAAGAGATGACGTTTAACTCCACAAACAACATGGAGAACAACTTTTTATTTGTTCTTAACACACATTTCAGATTCCAAATAAATTTCATTTTTTAAGTAACGGAAATTATGGGATCTTGTTTTTAAAAATTTAAAAATTTTTTGGGCTTAAACAGTATTACGTAAACTACTTTGTATTTAGAGGTTATATATTCTTTATAAGTAGTTTAAATTCTTTAATAAATTAATATTAAATAATAATGAATAATTATTAATAATAATAATTATTAATTATGAATAATATAATAATCTAATAATAATGTAATAATAATATAATTAAAATATAATAATATATAATATAATAATGAATAATAATAATATAATATAAATACCCTTGTACAAATTTTATTTATCCCACAGGAGTCTAGATTCTAGAGGCCAGGAATGGCACAGAAAGACACAAATATTTTAAGTCAAACTGGAATTTTTTACACGTATTTTTTTTTTTATTCCAAAGGAATATCTTTTTTTGTATTTTCTTTTTTTTTCATATTCACATTTTTGTTTCTCATTTAGCTTGTTCCTCGACAATTATGAGTAATTGATAAGTATATTATCAATCTTACATAATACGTAAATTCATCAATATGTTTTTTCAAGTCATTTTTAATAAAAGAGAATAAATAAATTAGAGATGCCAGATTTATCACGTTTAATAAAAAAAATACTTATTATTTATATTACTATACTATATATATATATATATACTTATATATAATATTATATATATTATATATAATTATTATAATTATATATTATATATATATATTATATTAATTAGTATATAATATAATATATATATTTCTATAGTATATACAAATACAGTAATAATATATTATAATTTAATAACTTAATTAAACTAATAATTATTTTACCAACTATTATTGTAAGGCAATAAATTAGGGATTAATTAACTAATTTTTTAAAATACTAATTGAAAGAAACGTGTGATACAAAAAAATATAAAAAAAAAAATAAAACTCAAAAAACAATTCAAAAAATATCACCAACCCCGTTCTAGATATTAAAGTACATACCCGGTCGAGTGTGGAAAAATATTGTCTTCTATTTAAAGTTTTCGAAAGCTATAGACAGTTCCGAAGGGTCATTTTAATCATGAATTCTGTTCACATACAGTTCGTCCCTCGTGAGAACGCCCTGGCTGATCCACAACTATAGAAGCGAGCTTGAAGGATACAAGACCAGGTTGGTAACAAGATAATAAAAAGACAAATTTATAAAAATTACAACAATTACAAAAATGAAAATAAAATCTGAAATAGATGCTAAATTAATATACTCAAAAGTTAGAAATTGCACAAAATAAAATAAAAAATAGCATACAAACATGATAAATATAATGAAATGAAAGAAAAAAAAATATCAGTATTTTGCTAGGCTAAAAAAGGCAACAGCGTCAATGGCCGATAATGCTGTTATTTCTCAAAAAACAGCCTAACTGTACAAACCTACCAGATTCTGGACTGGCCCCATCATCTCCTTACACCTCAACCTTCATTTACAATTGAAAGAAACCTATTTTTGTGCCTTCAATTGGCTTAAACTTAAAATTTTTTTATGATTAAACTCTCACCATGCTATTCAATTAATATATAAAAACAATTTATCTCCATAAATTTTTTTAAAAGGTTTGTACATTGTATACTTTTTTCATTTTTAAAAAATAAAAAACTTTTTTGTCATTTTAAGGCCTATACCAGAGAGGTTAATGGCAAATAGATCAGTAATAATATATAACAATAAAATATGTTATATTATAACGCAAGACCCTATAATATATTACAAATAAATCTATTATTTAAGGTTAAATTTCGGATAATCCTATTTTATTCAGCTTATATAAAGGGTAAAATGTTTAAAATTAATGACAAAATATTAGGGGGTATAAAGTTATACGCGATATCGCCAATAACGCGGGGGGTCAGGAACCATAACCCTGGTTTCTACGAGGCGGGGACGACTGTATATCAATATTTCATATATTTTTTATGCATAATAATAAACTTTTTGAAACATGAAATATTATAAAGGAATTTTATTAAGAAAAGACATTTGAAAAAGTAGCAAAAGTTCCGGTAGTTCCGCCGGAACCAAGCTATCCCGGCCCGGACCCGGAACTATCCAAAGAATCCGAAGGTTCCCGGCCCGGAAGTTCCGGCCGGAAACTGGTTCCGGGATACTACACTAATAAATATAATATTATATATAATGTTATATATATTATATATATATATAATGTTAAAAGTATGGTGACTAATAACTATATGTTGCATTCATATACTTCATATATATATATATATATTAGTATATATATATACTACATATATATATTAATAACTTGTTTCAATATAAGATGACTGGTTAAGTTGGCCTTTAAATTAGGATTTTATCTCTACTGTTTTTGGAAATCAAAAAATAGTTTCCCTACAAATATGAAAGATTTAATATAATAAATATATAAAGAACTCTATATAATAAAATATGAATAAAGCGTTTTACTAGTTTTGCCAGTAATGATACCTAACTAAGTGGACTACCTCAGTAATGGATAAATAATAAAAGCTGTATTAATATATATAAAGGTAATTGATATACAATATTATATTCAAAATGTAAATTAAGTTTCAAACTTTATATTTTGGTTAAATATAATATTATTTAACTTTAATATAGTTGGTGAATCAACACAGAATATTTATTCAATAAGACTGGCAAGATAATCTAAATGAAATTAAGTTTCATTCATCCATTAAGTGTCTCAAATTAAAATAGTTATATATATCTTATATTTATTATTATATTAATAAATTTAACTTATATTAAATATATATATGATAATTATATAATAATATATAATATATTAGTAAATAATATATATATATATTATTATTATATATATAATACATATATATACAGAGAGAAGGAAGAGAGGAGAGCGAGAGGCTTATATATAGATAAAATTTCCCTAGGCCCTCCCACATCAAAACTTCCAGATATGAAAAAAAAAGTCACCATATACACGTAACTACGCGAAAAAATTAGTCTAGAGCTGGCACAGATTTTATACCCAAAGTTGAATTCCATATAAATCCTTATGATACAATGACATTTAACTCTTTCCACACCTCCCATCACTATTTAAACAACACAATGTCAAATCAGCAACGTCAATATACCTAAGGGTCACAGAAATCCTATAACCCCAAACTCTCCCCGGCAAAATTTTAAATTCATTTAATTAAACAAAAAACTCCCTTTTCAAGTCCGAATTTCCATTGTAAATCTGTATACCCCTGCAAGTTAAAACCACAGACCCCAATAGCTTAACTAAAAACAAATCAGATCACACTCACAGACAGTTCTTATACCACCAACCTCCCTAACAAGTTTACGCAGGGTAAATACTTACAAAGCCAACATCACTCACATATAAGACAAATAGAAACCTGGCAGGTTATCAAAAAACTAAACTCGCACACAATCCCCCCTCTTGCATCGCGAATACCCATTCCAATTGTGCCCGCACAACATCCCTCGACCTCCCTCAAATACAAAAAAAAGCAGACAGACCTCGCAAAATACACAGTCCAGTTTCTCAATATATACTCCCCGATAAACCACACCACCCCATAATAGTTTAACAAACAAACACTAAAACTTCCCTTAGATAACCAATCGCTCCTCCTATTTACAAGACCAACATGAATATCAGAGACAATCAAAACACCACTAAAAAATCAGTCTCTTACTCTCTCTTACAATGGATCTCTAGATTCATCATGAAACAACCTAGGGCAGGAAAGCAAGTAATTCGTCCTCAATCACAGAAATCTTTACAAATCCTTGGCACTCGATTAATATACTCCCCAAATCTGATAAACAACAATTCATATTTTTCCTCCCTCAAAACGTGATACACACAAAAAACCCCAACTCCCCCTCCTCCTATCGCCCAAATCTCTCTCCTCTCAACCATCAGCAAACTGCTGGCGGAAAAAGAACTAATTTTATAAATGAAATATCCCCACACTCAATCCCTACCACAGTCGATTCTCCAACACGGATTTCAAGGCAATCATTCAACGTAACAACAGCCCTACCTGCCATCACCCAGCACTTATTAATGGCTTCCAACCATATTCTCACATCAACAGATCCATACTCACACCATTACAATTAAACAAAGCTCTTCGTGACACTGTCCTTTTATCCAATAAACATCCTCGTATACAAAATTGAATCCTTCAACCACCCCCTAAGAAAACCAATGCAAAAAGTGCGCTGCTCAAACTTCACTCACAAATAGATATGCCCAAGTCTTTCCATAAACACACGCCTACACGATCCACAATACACATAAACTACGACTAATAAAAACAACATGATGTAACCGCCAGGGCTCTGTTCATTTGCTCATCCATCCTCCGTGCTTCATCCTTTTCACAGCAGAATATTTGCCCACCACTTACATAAGCATCCACCAGATTACATACCGATACGCAGACAATATCAGTCTCATTCCAACACTCACTTGTAAATACAGGGCCACTTCAAATGATAACTACCACACAAATGAAACTTCACGCTAATGATAAACAGTGTAGTTAAATTGGGGTATCTCCTCACCAAGAATGACAGTCCTCCCCGCTCTCACAGCTCCAATGTCATCAACCCTTCCTAAACCAGCGAGAGCTATTAAGCGGAATCACCCACAATCGCACACTTCTCACCACAAATTAGTACTTTTAAGCCTTATGATCTGAAACAACAACCCCTGCCACTAAACAAAACCCCAAAATATTAGGACTCATTATGCACACTCACATGACTTCTCCCCACAATACGACAAATATTCTTCACCAACGGAAACTAAACCCCTCCGAACCCTTTCCCAACACAACTTTAGCGATCCCATCAACCGCTATCCACAACCTACAACAACTCCTATAGAAGGACCGGAAAGGATATGCCTCCCCCGAATGGTTCCCAAGCACTGTCACAATCCAACTTAAACAAATTACAAATCACACAAAACACTAGCCTTAGATAATCACTGGATCAGTACTAAAACAAGCCCCATACCAGAATTTACACAGTGCTGACGAGCACAATTTCCTTTCCATCTCTCACCACAATTGAAGTGGTGGGACACAATTTTTTCAGAAAACACTCAATCCAACCCATCCATTCCCACCAAATACTCTCCAATCCCCGATATAGACTAAATCCCCTCCCTCGCTCACCAGCCAAACTTGTTAATCAACATCATCAACATCTTCCCCCTCCACCCGCAACTAGGTACTTGGCTCAGCTCATATCCATATAACAACTAACTAACAATATCTTACAAAAAACCCCAAACACAATCTACTAAACCCCCATCCCCAAATATCTCCGCCTAACAGATAATCACTGTCTAGAGAGACCAAATAACCTCGCCCGGAGCAGAATTCAGGTCACCACGCCAATCTTATGCAATTAAATTCAAGACTTGATCAATGCCTGTCTCACCCCATCTTGCTTAGAATGCCCGCATCATCCTGGACACAATGGGCACACTCCTTGTGGATTGCCCCAACCCTGCAGACGCCGCCCATTACCGATCTTCTTGCGTATATCATTCTTTTTTGCTTGAACCTGTGCGGAAACTGCCCAGGAGACGGTGAGCCGTGTCTTTGGAAGGTCCGGTTGGTGGCCCCATCCTATAAGGTTGCGGGCCAGGGGCAGAAATATACCGTATTATTATATATATATATTTATTATATATATGAGTATATATTATATATAATTATATTATTATCCTTTATATATTAATATTTAAAAGAATTATTATATACTATACTATACTATATTATACTATATATTAATTATTATTCTATTATTATATCATTTAATTAGGGATGGGCGGGATATCCGGCAACTATCGGTATCTGCCTATCGGCCCAAGTTTTTAAGTATCCGCGTATCCCGGGCCAGATATTCATTGTTATCTCGGGCGGCTAACCGAGATCATTACTTCCCTAGTAGGTTCTTCCCTCGTTATGGTTAAATTTCTACAAAAGATTTTGAAAATGTAGTATAATTATTTTATATATATTATATATATATATATATATAGATATATATATATATATATATAGGATAATATAGTACTAATAGATACTATCATATATTATAGTATATATACAGTACATTATACTATAATAATGTATATTAATAATGACATATAAGACTACTACATCATAAAATATATACTTGCTTTTTAGACTTTTTCGATGTTGGGATTTACTGAGGTGTACAATGTTTCTTATATTAGTTTTATTCATCTTCTATTGCTGCTGTACTACAATACAACTTTATCTGAAAATTTTAGAATTAAACAACTTCAAATTATGGTATAAAAATATGTGAATTTAAAATTATAAAATATATTATAAAATACTAAATATATTGGTAAAAATCGATATTTTAATGAATTAAGCGTACCAAGACACATGGTTAATGCCAATTTTTGGCCACCCAATCTTATTCTCACGGGTATTAAGTATACGGTTTAGTAAATAGCAGTACAAATAGTATAATTACCACTTGGCTATATGTTTAACGATGGTTTAGCATTGCTATTAATTTACCGAAGTAATATATACGACATTCTCAGAAATTTACCAATAAAAAAACACTGATTATTCTCAATGTTAACCCGCCTTCAGTGATAAAATAATATAAAAATCTGAGCAAATAAATGTCAGGGCACAAAACTTGAATAAAATGCAATGTTGGAAATAAATATACGTACTGCTATTAAAGAAAGTTTTTGGTTGTTGACTACGAAAATGGTCTATATCGTTATCACTCAATATAGGACAAGTCCAACCTGCTAATAATTTATCGATATATATGAGTGAATCGGCTCGATAATAGTAACACTCATATCGTTTATATAGTTGATAAATTTTACATTTGGAAATAAAGGAAAAAAACTGTTTAAACACATATCCTTTGCAAAAAAAAACAAAAAACAACACAAAAAAACGTTTTCGGTGTTGCTGTCAGACGTACCAAGATGGCCAACGTGTAAAAATTTAGTGGACCTATAAATTTTGCATTCCACTGAAACTTCCAAAAATTTTTGGTAGTCCTCTAAATTGGGATGAATTATAGGAATGATATAGGCATTCCACAACATTTTTCAAAATTTATCGCAATTGCAATTCCTCAATTTATTTTGGGATTCCCGCCCCAATTGGCGGATTGCCGCGCTTTAAATTGCCCCCGGAATGTCCACCCTGTTGATCTATATAATATAATATAATATAATATAATTTCTAAATAATATATATATAAATATATAATTCATATATATATATTATTATATTATATATATATCTATAACTATTACTCATATATATATAATATAATTATATATATATATATAGATATATATAGTATACGTGGGCGCTCCGCCAAGCTTCAAGCTAGGGGGGGCAGACCTTAACAATTTTATAGAGCTTATATAGTATAATATATATAGCTATTATATATCTTATATATTATACTATATATATCTATATTATATATAATAAATATGATAGGTATATAGTATATTATATATATTATATTATATTAGATAATTACATATATATATACAGAGTATATAATATATAATATATTTTATATATATATATAAATATTATATATATTATTAATATATTCTATCTATATTATATATATGTAAATATATATATTTTATTTATTCTATTCTATTTTTAATATATTATTATGTATTAATATTATTTAAATCTATATATTATATATATATCGGTTATATTTATATATATAATTAATATATTTCATAATTATAATTATTTCATTACTAATATAGCATATATCTTTATATTAATGATTGAAGTAAGTTTTGTCTATATATATCTTATAGTATATATAATATATTTTATATATATATAATATATATATATATTATATATACTATTATACATTATATATACCTATTATGTGGTAAAACCATGTATATGATTATACTATATATATATTATATATATATATATACATATAATATTTATTATATATATATAATATATATATAATATATATATATTGTTATTATTAAAGGAAATTATACATTTATGAAAATTTTATGGATAATTAAATGGAATAATATTTAAAAATGTATTTTTATTAATTAAATAAATATCAAATACAAATGCAATGATGGAATCTCACAATATAGAGCCCCAGGTTGCAAACTTGACTTAATATATTATATATATTCTATATATAATCATATATATATATTTATTATATATATATATATAGTATATATATATATATATATTATTATATTATTAATTATATATATATATATAATATTTATATATATATTTATAATATATTTGTGACTCTACATTATATATATATATATGATATTATTATAAATATATAGTTATACTGTGTATATATATATTGTATAGATTATACTATAATAATTATATAATATTATATTTATATATATATATATGTAATATATATATATATATATATAATATATGTAATATGAATAATATATTTTGTAATATTAATATAGTATATATTATTATAAATCTATATAATAGAGAATATAAAAAGGTTCATGACCATAAAAATGTTTACTGTTTATATTAATATAAGTACAATATCTTGTGAGATGCTGTTAATAATATATAACTATTTTTAATTTATATTATATATATAGATATGTCAGCCTTCCAGATTTAGCTGTCCTGTATGTAAAAAAAATACTTGATAGCTACGTAAATGAAATACATTTTGAAATCAGCGCACATTGTAATGGAGGAGAAAAGAAGAAATAAATAAAGTGCGATAAAAATAGTAATAATAAAATAATAAATAGGTTTATGTACGATAATTCTCTCGTTCCCCCAAATTTTCGCGTTCCCAGTCATGAGTCCCAATATTTTCTTTTCAATGCTTACAGGCACACACACACCACATTACATACAATACGTAAATACACACACACACAAACTCTATGTTAGATTAGATGTTCTAGAGGCGAAATTAATTTGTTTTTGTGTATCATCTGCCGAATTACACCTTAACTATTGCAATTTGAATTTTTTTATTAATTTACTTGTATTTTATTTTTGATTTTTTAACTTTTTGCATTATTTTTTTCACTATCAGTATTGATTTGTATTTTTATGGCTTTATTATCGGGTATCATGTTTTGGAACAATATGAGTTATATATTTTTTGGAGTGTATTTATTAATATGAATAATATTTTTTTTTTTTGTTCTTGCATTACAATGTACGCTGAATTCAAAATGTATTCATTTTTATGTAGATACCATAGTGTTTTTTTTTTAGATCCAGGGGGCACCTAATCTGGAGAACAGACTGGCCAATTATATTTATAGTATTTATTATATATATATAATTAATATTATTATGATTATATATTATATAATATATTATATATATATATAATAATATATATAATATAATTTATAATATATTTTTTAGTGATGGGTAAATCTTGGGTGAATCAGTATCCATTTGAGTAAATATGCTCGAATCCGAATCCGGAAATCCGAATCCAGCGCCTTCGGATTCGATTCCGAATCCGAATCCGTGTGTGTGGAAAGTTCGAATCCGAAATACGAATCGAATCCATATAAAAAGCTTGAATTCGAATCGAAATCGAATACCGGATTCGAATCCGATCCGATTCGATCCTTCCAATGATTTTACAATTTACAACAACCATATTTGACATTCTTTTTCAAATATTTTGGTTATAGCATAGAGATCAATTGTTATTTTTTATCCATTTAATTTTTTGTTTTTTCATCTGCTCCTAATCATAATATTTATTTTTCTATTATTTATTGAAATTCTTAAACATAGATTGTGATCAATATATCCCTGTCATAACCCATGTTTTCTATAAATATTATATAATTATATATATATATATATCATTATAGTTATACTTATTTGATATATATATGATATATATATAGGATAGTAATTTTACTATCTATATATATAATAATATTATTTTTTTCTCCTATTTTATTATTCTATATTGGCATAAACTTTGTTTTAAAGCCCAAAACTCATAGTCTCAAACTACCAATAGCTACAGCGAAAGGCAATACATTTTTGGAGTGGTACCAATTTCAGTGCGGAAATGTAAAAAAAAAAAAAAAAAAAAAAAAAAAAAAAAAAAAACATTATCTCAAAAACTACACAATAGCTACAGCGAAAGAATACAATTTTTGGAATCCCTGGTCAAATTATTAAAAAAAGGAAAAATGTAAATAAAAAAAATCCCCAAAGAAAATCGGTAATAAAAAATAGTATATTTAGAAGATTATTAAGTTGTGTTTTATCAGTTTAACAAATAAAAAGAACTTTCTATAATTTTGCTTTATTTTTTTTTTTTTACACCAAACAATACACCCCAGGGTTTATACCCACAGTTTTGGATTCGGGAACTACCCGGGTTTACCTCCCCGGGAGGTCTCACCACGAACCCACGTTTTGGTATTTGATGGGATGTGAGCGGGGAGCACTCAGCAACCACTCACTAACGGGGTAATTGGAAAAGTCACCACCACACCTGTTGTACCGGTACGAGCACATACCATTGCCCAGGTAATACACCTTTACCCAATTTTTTTTATATGTATATTACTATATTTTTTTGAGTATATCTCATATATTCTTAATATAGTATATTCTTATATATAATTATATACTATATATTATATAATTATATATATAGATATATATATAATATATTAAATTGTTAACCACAGTAACAAAAAAAAAGAATTAGCAATTATTTATTTTATTTGTTATTTAGTATGAAGTTTTTTACATTTTTTACAATAAACTAAAATTTAAAAGGATTCCAAAAATGATTAATGTTAGTTGCCCTGTATGCTATTAGTTTTTGAGATTTTCTTTTTTTCTTTTTTTTTTTTTTTTTTTTTTTTTTTTTTTTTTTGTTAAAGTTTAGGGTTGTTTTGATTCTTGGAGTATTTATTTTCACATGTAGCCCTTTGTAGTTTTTGAGATAACACCAATATTTTATATATATATATATAATTATATATATTTATATGTATTATATATATATATATATATAATATATATCTATTATTATATATATAATATTATTAGTATTTTCTATACTTATTAACTATATATATATTATATATACGATTAGTTTTTATATAATATATAGATTTTTATTTCCCGTCACCCCATATTTATTGTTATGAAGAATTTATGCCATCACGGAAATTTATTTATATTTTTTAGTGTGAAGCTTAAAATTATATATATATTATCATATTATATTTTCATATTACACTACATAATATATTATCTCTTATATTATATATAAGTTATATATATAGTATATATCTTATATGTCATTATATATATATTATATTATACTATATATATTATATATATATATATATATTATATAATTATATAATAGAAGAAGAAAAATCCATATCTAAAATACAATGATAAGGGAAGAAGGAAAACTTGTTGGGATACTGGAAATTTTAGCAGGAACAACCAGGTTAAAAAAAAAAAAGAGTGGTAGGTTAGATAAAATTAT
This sequence comes from Trachelipus rathkii, assembly GCA_015478945.1. Classification (NCBI taxonomy): domain Eukaryota; kingdom Metazoa; phylum Arthropoda; class Malacostraca; order Isopoda; family Trachelipodidae; genus Trachelipus; species Trachelipus rathkii. The sequence goes on from JABUQX010047976.1 coordinate 17,872, forward strand.
TGAGTGAAACAGAATACATTTGGAATCTGGTTAAAATTTTAGTAGGAAAATGGTAAAAAAAAAAAAAAAAAAATTAAACAAACTTCTTTTTTGGGGGGGGGTTTGAATTTTTATATTTATATCATAATACATATAAAATTTTATTTATTATATTATATATATATTTAACAATTATATAAATTATATATATAGTAAAATTATTTATATTATATATAATAAGAAAAAATATATATTATATATGTTAATAATATGTGGCTGTGTGTGTGTTTTTTTGTAATACCAGTAGTTAAGAAATTAAGGGATTGAGTGAGAGATTACCCTGCATGTGTGGACGTAATGAGATCGGTCTGTATATTACCGAGAGGCGTGTAAATGTAAAGCTGGTGGGTTGGCGTGTTACTTAACTATGCTTATAGTCTTTTTCTCTGTTGTTAGAGTTGTAGACTTTGTGTCTCGGACCGCTTTGTAATTGGTGGATTACTTATGAAAGAGGTGAGGTTACATACGCTGCTCTAGGATAACGGTAAATGGAATGTATATTCGTTCTCGGATTTATGCATGAGCATTGTTTTAGACTTTGCTGTATACTTATGCCAAGTTTTTATTTGCACCGAGAGCCTAGGCAGGTGCTTTGGTGCCATTCTGCTATGAACAATTTGTGGCTGTTTGTAATGAATTGGTTATACTGTATGGACTGACTGTGAGATCAGTCTTGAATACGCCATTGGAATAAACTTCTTACTGATTTTTTTATATTTGGGGAAGAACTGCTAATTACATTAGTAGCAATGCTATTTAAGAAATAACATTGTGAGTGTTAAATTTTTCCTGTTTTTATGCCTATTACGTCGAAGACATCTAAAGTCGTTGGAATTAGTGCGGTGACTGTAACATAAATTTGCACTTATTAAATGGTGTATTATAATGGTGGTTATGAAATATTTGGATGGATATTTTTCCATCTATGATTATGTTGTAGTATATATTATCTTCTTGTAGTGTTTTTTTATGCAACATTTATATTACAAGGCATTGGTAGCGTATGGATGGTATGCGAATATGTGTGGCTGATGCATTTATAGTCATATAATTTTGTTATATGAATCCAACCTTATTGTAGTGTGTCGGTGTTGTGAAAAATTTTTGTGGATTGGTGTTACCAGTTATGTAGTAAATGAAGTAGTGGTCGATATAAAACTGCATGTTACCTTATCTATATTATAAAGTTATATTTAAAGGCTAATTGTAGTGTGGTTGAGTTGTACTTTAGCTTAATAGTTATTTTCTTAATTAAAGTTGATTAGACATTTTGTGTTATAAAATATACTATAGAAGTTATTATAGACATATGCCACGTAGGATGCTTTTTTGTAGGAATTTGCGTAAATGAGTCATGTTTTAGACTTATTGTGGAATATACTATGCAAGTTTATTGACAAGCCCTTAGGAAGTTGCATGTTTGTGGTTACTTGTTGACGTAATTATATGAAAATGTGTTAGTGAAGATTGGTTCTGTGTTGGCTTGTAACTGTGGAACAGTCTTGATACGACCCTATGAATGGCTTCTTACTATGAATCTTTAATATATTTTCTAATGTTTCTTAATGTTTGTGACGAGAATGCATACATGTAATGAGGGTACTGTTCTGCGATTATGTGGAAGCTACTAAAGATAGAATATTATCTAGACTGTTAAAAATAGGTTCTCATCACTATATATATTTTGGTTACCTACAAGTGGGAGAACCGAATGAGATAGATAGCTGTGTCTAAGTTATACGTATTTTGCTGTTGTCATTAATCCTTCTTACGTACATTTTCTTGCTGTCGCGTCGCAGTTGTCACTACCACCCAGTGTAACGTTGGGAGAGGTGACTATTGTGTGATAGGACTTGTGATGGACGTGAGTATATATCATATACATTAAGATCGGCAATTGTACTGATAATAGTACAATAATTGTCGTAGTAAATAGATAGTATATAATAACTAATTAATTTCTTGGAATTTGTGGTAATAATATTCAGGAATGCTCTGCAGAAATCAATATTCGGTCGGTATCGAAGGTATTTTATAACTAGGATACTTTTAAGTGAATAATGGCCACTGTCTGTAATGGGCGGGGCCATTTTAGAAATAGAGCAAAATGCACTGGACAAAATGCCCATTTTATAAATGCCTGCTCACTGGGCATTTGCCCAGCGCGTACATCACATATATACACTATATATATACTATAATATAATATATAATATATATATATATATATATAATACTATATATATATATATAATATACTATATAATAATATATAATACTATATATTATATATATAAAACCCTATATATATTAATATACATATATATCATATATACTGATAAATATTACTATATATATATATATATAATATATATATATATTTATATATATAGTTAAATATATATATATATTATATAATATATATATTATATATAATCATGTTATTATATATACATATATATATTAGTAGATAGTTTTAAAAAAAATATTTATACTGTAGATTTTAGAAGGCATTTATATATTATTAGTATTATTATTTATAATTATTATTATTATTTATTATTATTAATGGATAATTGAAGTTTTCTTTTTTCTATTTATATTTTTCTATTTCTCGTAATATCATGTGTCGGAGTTGTCGTACAATAAAAATTATGGTTACGTGAAACAGAGTCTTCTCACAGTTATATATAATATCATATATATATATATATATATATATATTATATATGTAGTGAGTTTAAATAAATTTATGAGTTTGAAAATCTAATTAGAATTAATACACTATTGTGAGTAATTGAATCTCGTAATGAACTGTTATTATTGTAAATATATAATATGTTATGGGGGTAGATAGGTAGTGATAGACGTACTTGTTAATCTGCGCTCATTGTCATGTTGCAAAATTAATCTCATCAACCAACTAATGCTGTCCTGCGTTCGAAATCTTCCGCATGTGGATATGAGAACGATAAATTACGGATTTCTAATTTAAGGCGATTTTTTCTATGCATTAAATTTCTTGGAAAAAATTACAACATATAATATCTCACAAAATGTCTTAATTTTTTCTCTGGTCTATACTGACGATCAATCATAATTAATTAATGCATCTCAATTGCATTGGGTAATAATCAAATTGAAAAGACTATTTTGTCTTTCCATATATGTATATATTCTATAGATGCCTATATCACTATTGGCGAACGCAAACCTTTGAGTCTTCGATATTCACATAATATTTAATTTATAGTGAGTATCGAACATTTAATTCGAAAGTAAATTTAATTGATGGACTAAACTGTTCAAATTGATCTATAATATGAATAGGATTTGATATACACGGAAAATTATTTAGGAAAGGATCCATATAGATCCTCTATATATATAACTCATAGTACTCATGAATAGATGATTTGTGTATATATATAGGTAAATTGCATAGGAGGAAGAAAAGTTTAATTTTTATTGTAAATCAATGAACACATACACACATGACTATAGATGACTAAGACTTACTATTCCCATGCTTATATATTGATTATAGACTCATAACGAAATCATGCACTCTTAAAATCTGTGCAGATACTTATAAATACATGAAGTGTATGTACGATGTTATATTCCACAATGTGAGGTTATATAACCTGAGGAGCAATAGTAAGTGAGATATCTAGATTATTGTCTAGTAGGAGAGTGTTAAATTGAGTATAATGAATAAATATCCTAAAAAATGGGGTAGGGAACAATTGGTAAATAAAATATATATAGTAATATACTCCTAATCCTATATATCTCAAAACTATCTCAAATATAGAATATATATATAATGGATCTAGTGTGTACCTCAGATTTATGTATTAATATGTATATGCCAAATATTTAATATGCGGAGTTATACTCCGTAAATATTGTGCACGAGTTAAATATGAGATAATATAGTGTAGCGAATATAATATATAAAGGTCTAACTTATATTAATTTATGGAGAGTAATATATAATATATTTATGTAATATATATATATAATATATAGTCTTAGAATAATTCAATATACTCTTTAGTAAAAAACAAAATTATTTTTGGCCACATCCTCACTCTGCAACAACTCAAGAAACACTGATGAAATTTTCAAATTATAAGGTTGACTGTAGAGTAAGCTTTTGGTTCCTAAACTCTCAATATAAATAAAGAAGAAATTGGTTTTATAAGCATATACTCTATCATATATAAATAATCATGAGTGAGTATATACATAAGTGAGAAAAGAGAGACATCTATCACGTAATATCGTAAATATAAAGAATTGCTCGTATCGAAGGACACTTAATAACAGACTCAGACTTTGTCGTATATATGTGGAAATGATAACCTATTATGAGTCACACTATGCACCACAAATTCATCACTATATTCATTTATCTTATATATCCAATACATCATTTTATACAACACACAACACTATATTCCACCCTCTATTAAATTCCAATTATACTTAAATTTACATCATATATCCTAATCATAAATATTAGCTCAATACTTTCACATCTATTATTTGTCCAATTTTCTCTGCAAGAATGTAATTATAGAAAAAGTATCACACATTATTCACATTAATCCATAAATAAATACTAAATATACTCACACACCGAGTACCACATGTCAAAACAGAAAGGCGCTTATATATTATATACTATATATCTATAATACACTGTATTCCATGTAGTCTCTATATATATATATAAGGTATGTATATATATACAATAAATATCAATATATATTTATATATAAGGGGATAAATACTTATATATAATATCACTATACCTATTATCTCAGATATATATTGATAATCTAGCCCACAGCATAATGACATATAAATAATAATAATTCTGGCCTCAATTAAGTATATATATATGACATTGTATGTTTTATAAACATAGATACATAATATTAATTTTACAGTAATAGATTACCATCTATTCTTATATTCACCGTCTAAAATAATACACAAAGAATATTAGCTTAATAGACTTCGTTAAAGAAATAGCGATCCCAATTGCTAATGTTCTATTGGGTCCACATATTTCCATTCTTTTTAATCTCATAACTCTCTTATAATATTTACAACAGCTAGATATATATCCTTATAGTATTTTATTGACACCTTATAACTATTATTAACATATCGATATTAATATGTGATATATTCATATCCTTAAACTGAATATTCATACTACTATCATTAGTATCGTAAGAACTAGCGTGAAATCATTTATTAATTGACATGCGTTATACAAATAGTGGAAGGATTATGTCTAGTTATGAGTTTCCTTTCACTCTCCTATAGTATCAACGCGCCTACGAGTTCGAAGTGAATTTCTATATCGAACTTTGAGTATTAGTTATAAGAGACAAACTCGTTCTATCCACTCAAGCTCTTAATCTACTTGCTTTAATGTCCACACGTAATATGTGCGGGCTCAACATCTGTGTAATGCCACTTGACAAACAACAATCGTCACTCAGATATACTGTTTAAAATTCTAGTGTTTATGTGATAATTTATACTATCAATCCACTATACACAAAATATATATGAATGTTTTATAATATTAAAATCTCTAACTTCTTTTTATCCTGGAACAAAATAAATGATTAGTGATAATAAGTACACAACTCTAAAGTATATATATTATTGTATAGAATAATATATAAAACTTATATAACTATATATATATATATATATTATTCGATAGATATATATATTAATATATATATATAATATATAATATAGTAGTATCACTATATATATATATTATATATCACTCGTAACTTTATGACGTTATATAGTTATATATATATATATAATGTTCATATATTAATTAATTCTATATATTCATTATGCGTTTATTTTTTTGGAGTTGGTGTGAGTCATCTTACTTGTTTTACACTCTAACAGTTGTCAAATAATTGCTACTTTACTTACATTGTTCAACAGTTAAAATCGACTAAGAAAATTATCTTTCAAATACAGATATCCACTCAACTTTTATCCTCTCAATTATCATTAGCATATATACAAATATAGCTTAGTGACTCTGCTCACTAATCTCTAATAAAAATAGAGAGTGATTGTATTGTCTAATATAAAAAATTTATCTCAACTGTATACTCCATCAATATAACTATTTAGAACTTTCAAGTAGATCTCTTTGAATGTAAAAGCTTAATATGTGTAATATGTAAATCACCACTCATGTGTGCAAAAAGCGCTTTCAATCATACAGAAGAGTTATATCTCCTACTCTCTCACAAGTGTAGTATGATGTTGTAAATTAATATCATGCTACGTATATGATCGAATGTTATTGTGTTAGGTTCACACGTGATCGCTTTTTCTATATGAGCTTCATGAGAGATAAGTATATATACTCTTGTCGAGTACTCTGAGTCTGTGTGAGTTATGATCAGCAAAAAGAACTGTATATTCCAAGGCACATTAAGTAGTATATATCACGCGCGATGTGAGAGAGCATACTAGCAACAATTCCTTTGTGAGTGTCACTCAATAAATTATACACTTAGAATTGCCAAATAATACTTTTTATACTTATAATGTAATCGACATATTCTCACTTATATGCGACAACTATCTAGCAGTATTCGTTTGATCAGAGAAACATAAAGAATTTCATACAGCTAAAAATTTTATTTGTATAGACATGCGTAGAAAGCTCTGTAGTTGTCCTCTACGTGCGCGTGCTATATATGTTGAAACTATATTGAAATATCGAAAATGAGTGGCTCTTAACTAACCTGCACTATTGGTGCTTAAATCTACCCAATTCTATCTAATCGTTTGTGTATACTGCGAACAAGTGAATATAATAATCAAGCTAAAATATAGCGTGAACACCTTATTTATCCTCTCTGCATTATTCGCAAGGAATGTTATCTCTATAAAAAGTTTATAATAAGCTCTTGAGAGTATAATATTGATCAAAATACTATCGACATATTAATGAAGAGAGAGATAATAGTCAGTGTAATTACTAAGTATTCCTGTCTTCACTCAATTGTGAAGAGCAATCTCCCTCAATATGTTATTTCGGCCAGTGTACCATAGAGCAAATATTGTTCCTAAGTGTCAAGCATCGATCTTACCCTACACAAGTCTTTCATTAGTGCTATATACTGCAGTTATATATATAATGAAAACTGATAATAGTTGTGAATACATAGTAAATAATATTAGAGTTTTAATATGGCCTTTTTCTCAATACAATGTTATGAATTGACATAAACAATTATCTTTTATAAGGTGTATATGGGGCTGCTCACATTTGCGAGGCCATCTATACAGGATAGTATGTATCCTGACACATGAAGAATGAAATGCGAATCTTATAGAGCCAACCTATTTTCAGTAATAAACTGATTTTCAAATAGAGTATAAAAAATACTTATGTACAATCTCTTAAATATGTATAATAGATGTATGCGTGTTCACCACACCCTCAAATCACAGAGTTTTAGACACCTTTATACTCGATCGAAGAGCCGCGAAAAAACGTTCTATCATAAAAAACATAATAATTTCTTAAAATAAGTATATTATATTCGGGATTGAAAGATTTATTTTGCTTAATACTAAATTCAATATATGAGAACCGACGATGTGCTAGAAGGTCAAGAAAGCATGAGCGTTGCTCCGATTCGCTATAGACAGCGAGGAAACACAATGGAATCACAACACAAACTACACTAGCGTGTATATATTATACTCAATTTAATGTCTCTCACTCTCTGGAGATGTCACAATAAAGAGAAGTTCATAATAAGAGTTATGAGTCATTGTTAAATAAGAAACACTCTTAAATCTATGTTATTTTTTTAGTGATCAATAATTAAGAGAAGAAGAGAGATAATAATAAATGGAAAAAAAATTCAAATATATGGTTGTAGATGACTATTCTATAAACTCCATTAACTTATTATATACATATCAATGTATTGTAGTAATATACTTCTATAACAGCTTATACGTGTGTGTGAGAGTAGAGCGATCATTCTATACTATAAGCAATATTACATGCGTGTATCATCTATTCGGTTTGATATAACACTCTCACTAGATATTATCTAATTTGAGACGAGTGTCTAACACAAACACAAGTGCTCTATGCAAACTATTCTCGTGTACGAAGACGTGAATCCATACTGTATATGATACGTGATGAAGATAAATTTATTTTAGTAAGTATTGAATATAGAATAATGTGTGCTTCAATGTTATGATTTACAGTTCAATAACAAGAAGAAACAGTCGCGAGCTATCTAATATTGATGGCGTATATTCCTGTTGTTCGTGATATTTGTGTTGTGTTGAATTTTTGAAGAACCTAACCATATAAACAATCAATACAAGGATTTAACAACATGTGTATTTAATATAGCAAATTTATCCAATTAAAGTTTTATATTGATGTATATGTCCGAACATGTCTGAAAATTTGATAGAAGCAATTAATTATTTTTATCAGCAATGTACATTAAGAAAAAAAATATTAATCTGGTATAATATAAAAAATTAAATATCATAACTCTAGCAATTATAGAAATATAATAACATAATTTCTCTCACACGTTTTGAGAGTGAAATAATGGGAAAAAAAATATTCCCTTAAGTATTATATTATGTAATATAGAGCAGATAGAAAATGACGGTGATCCTTTGTAAAGGAGTAAATATATTTCAGTAGGAGGAAGCAATGAAAAGAGTTATATAAGTGCGTAAATTCTCTTGCTGTCGCACATGAAATGCGTATAATGTCTGATAATGTCTCTTAGCAGATTAATAGTTCACTCCGTATCGTTAAAAATAGCATAAGAATATTTGAGTTAATTAATATGATAGAATTCTACTCGATATTTAAGTGAAAATTTACAGCACATAAATATCATTAAAAATCATATCTCTCTTTTGACTCAATAGAGATCCGAAACAATATTGTAAATAAGAGAATCCATATACTCTTGTTTAAGAAAATTTCGTAATTAATTTACATTATATATCATTAATAATACGTGTAGTAAATTTCATTTAATCTCGCTATATGAGAACTTGACACTCTCAAAGGCCCCTCTCACATATTAATGACAATTTTACTATTAACGGAGGAGTATTCAGTGGACGAAAAATCTTTTTACAATGTGAATGAGAATAGTAACTTCTGGTGTGCGGATATCCTTAAAACTTATGAACCAATATATTAATGATAGATAGTTGTTAATATAAATCTTGGTTATGTGCGCGAGTGCAAAATAGACGTATGGGCAAAGATGAAGGGTGTATAATGTAGGCCTCGAGAGTTAGGAGCCACCTAATAATAGAGCGCACATTAATACCTTATACAGGCGTGCAGATATATAAGAGGAAGTTAGAAAATTATGTATCAGGTAGTCTTATTCGCTTCTTATGCAAGTTGTTACTTAGGCTGAATGAGAATATTTTTAATAAGGTGTTGTTCTTGAGGGGTGTGATCCGGACTCTCTTAAGATTGATTGCACGTTATGCTGGTCCCTAGATTTTATGACGAAAGTACGAAAGAGTGACGACCACGCCGTGCTTGACATGAAGATAAATACCTATACTCTATGCTTGAAGAGACCAATCTGCGTTCTATGCCTATAAATTGTTTTAGAGATATAGTAATGAGGAGGATTTAGAGATCAATTCTAGCATTAGATATGACAAATTTAGAATATAGGGAGTATAAGAATAATGTAGTGCAGAAGCAAGTAAATCAGCGTATTTATAGTTTTTATTTACCCATTTTTGGCAATAGGATTTAGTCGCGAACAAGGAAGTAGAATAATCTGGGAATCCAGTGGCGCGTTAATGAATGAATGTGGGTAAGCGAGAATTTCGTTGGCGTGAGAATGTGCGACTTATGCTGAGTATAATGAAGAGATATAATTAATGGAGTGTATTTATTGTTCATGTCATGCTAATGGAGATATATACTAATTAGATTGAGCTGTTGTGAAACCCATGCAAATACTGAGAGCGTGATTAGAAATAAAATGGTGCTAAATAAGTCTCGATTATGGTCAGATAAATATGTGAATAAAGACTCTTGAGTCGAGTTGCTAGGGTTCGATTTGTTGTGATGCAGTCTCCCCTTGGTTATTCAAAATTTGTAAAGAATGGCGTTATGTCAAATAAGCGAATCTGTGTATAATTTGGGAAGGAGTGCGGCGACAGTTGTTCAGATGAGGGGTGAACGTCTCTCCTCGTGTGATCAACATGATGTTCCATCAAGGAGGTTTGGACCTTATTTCTTTTTTGTTTATATTAACAACCTTCAATATGTTCTGACACACTTGGTATTATTTGTCGATGATGACATCAGCTGATGTATAATTATCTGTATGTTAGAATGATGGAGATTGAAAGAAAACGAAAGGTGTGTATCGGCCCTCGTAAATGCGAAGCGTTCCCCGTGACCTAATTAATATGCCGATTGATCTTTTGTGGGTGTGGTCGAATTCGAGAAGAGCGTGTTAGATGAGAATTATGAGGTGAAATGAACTGAGAATTGTCAGGAGCTGTGTAGAGAAATGAGACAAAGGAGGGTTATAATGCATTTTCAATCAAACGTGGTAAATGCTTGCAAATACGAGAGTCCAGTTTAATGTACTTTTATATGTGATAGACGGAACTCCGAATGCGCCATCGATGTATGAAGTAATGGTTAGATCTGAAACATGTATGAGTTCACCGTAAGAGTGAATCAAGATTTGTTTAGGAAGAGAGACTTATATACCTTTAGATTATAGGGATTGAGTGTATATGTATTAGTTGTGAAGGAAAGTAGTGTATTGGACCGTGTGTCTAGACTTGTACGTCGATATATCGATTGCTCAGTGAGTTTTTCTTTCTGAGGAAATTGTTAGCGCCTGAGCTAGAGCGCTATATGTGGCTTACTGCGTGGTGTGTGGGTGTCCACCTCTAAGTAAATCTTAAGCGACAGTTGCGTCGCTATGCTGCAGAAGGCGAAACTAACCACTGTATAGTGCACATGCAGTTAGATGTAGCATTGCAGCAACATATCTGCGGTTATATGTCTGTTACCTATATGTGTGATGATATATATAGTAGATGTGATGGTAGCTAACTATTTGGATCACAATATATAAGAGAGTTATAGATGAGAGAAGTGTTCACTCTCATGTGCTTGCTCCTCACTTTATGTGAACCATCGAGAATTTGTATGATGTCGTGGATTATTAAGACATTTATTGACGATGAATATATTTTACCACAGATAAGAAGATGAAAGAAGATGATGAGCAATAGTAATGCGTGATGCATTGTTGTATCTAGTATTGGCGTGAAGCAAAATAAGTGGCGTACCTCAGAACTTGTCAAACTGATTGGCAGTAACTGAATAAGCGAGATAATGAGAACAAAAGAATGTAACTGTTATAGTTATGCGTTATTATCTGTCTTCGAGTGAGATGGAAAAGATTGCTGTAAATGCATTGTTCATGAGACATTGCGAGCTACTAGAGTTATGTTATCAAGAAATAGATCCTATGTCTTGGTGCGAGCTGATAAAGTTAAATTGGTTATAAGTCTTTTAATCGTGTGTTATTATGTCAAAAAGCATGTTATTGCTTATGTAGCTAGAGCAATAGATCCTTCTTAGATCATATAGTTGTGACGCGATATTTTCTGAGAGATATGAATAAAAAGTATGGATTGAGTCAGTAAACGAAGTTTGAAGGAGAGAAATGAGAGTTGCAGAGGCGAGAATAAAGGTGCATAATAGAGAGAATGGCAGGGTTTGTGAGGGGATATGGTTGTGCCCACCTGGGTCAAGGGCACATGAACCGTTACACTGAGGATTCTACCATAGTGAGGGTCGTCGCAGTCCCGTGAAGCTATAGGGGGATTTTCTGACTGCGACGAGTTCTTACTAATTAATGTACAGAGGGGGTAAGGCTGGGCTTCTTTTCGACTTTTGTGCATATTCTTCTCCTACTGCTGTTCTTTTCTGATGCTTGTTGCGCACCTTTGACACCA
>JABUQX010047976.1:32500-78093 GCA_015478945.1 Trachelipus rathkii
TAAATGTAGTATATATATATATATATATATATATATATATATATATATACTATAATATTTTTATATATATATATATATATATATATATATATGATTATATATATATTATAGTATATATATATAGCTTTTATAAATTTAAAGTAAGAATAGGACAATTGGTCCAATTTTAAATTGCATCAAAATAAAAGTGTGGTCAGATTAAGGAAATGGTCAACATTTCAATGCTTATTTGCTTCAGTGGTTACTGAGGAAGATTAGATAATGTTTGGAACTAATAGGTTCTTGATAGGCATGGTTAACAAATTAGACCTTACAGGAATTTTGCGAATTGATGAAAAGAATAAAACGTTTATTAGATCATATGACCCAAGTAAAGCTGTGGCCCTGATGGTATTATGGTAGATTCTGAAAGAGGTAGTACAGCATTGCAAAGGCACTGTATTTGATTTTAAGCATCTATGACATTGGCTGAGTACCAGATGACTGGAAAACGGCAATTGTTGTGCCTATTTATAAGAAGGGAAGTAAGAAATTTGGGAAATTATAGCCAGTTAGCTTAACATCTCTAGTGGTAAAGGTTCTGAATGAAAGGTCGATATAGAGAAATATTAGAAGATAACAAGGTATTGTATGACCTCCAGCACGGGTTTCAGAAAGGTAGATCATGTCAGACAAACTTTTAAATTTTATGGAATACATTACTGGACTGCATTGACAGAAGAGATCCCAGTATATTGTATTATTGTTAGACTTTAGTAAAGCTTTGATAAGGTTTCCCCACATAAGGCTGATGAAAAAGTTATTGCAATGTCGGTATAGATGGATGGTACATGTTGGTATTAAGAGTGGTTGCAAATAGAAAACAGTGTGGTACAACTAATGGAATTTAAATCATCATGTGAAATAGTGAAGAGTGGGATCCCACAGCGTTCAGTGCTGGGGCCACTATTTTCCTCATATATATATATAAATGAATTAGACCGGACTTAAATGCAGGTTTCTAAGTTTGCAGATGATACTAAAGTGGCCACCTCAGTTAGGCAATATGAAGGATGCATAAAGATTCTAAATGATCTGATAAACTTCTTGGTGGCAGATAGGTGGCAGAATGAATTAATAGTAAAAGTGTTAGGTTCTTCAACCTAGGTTACTAAATAAAGTTTTAACTACGATAGAATGGGGATGGCTTGAGTCTGTGGACCAAGAAAAAGATTTAGTGTGATTATAAGCAGTATTTGAAAGTAGCTAATCAGTGTTTGGCAACTAGAAATAAGCTAATAAGATGCTGGGCTAATAAATCCGCAATGTTGTTTACAAGGCAGAAGTAAAAACGTAAACTGTATAATAGCCTATGGTCTAGGCCCAGTAATAGATCTATTGCTGCACAAGTTTGGCCCTTATTAAAGAAGACTTAGATATGCTAGAGAGAGAGTGCAACGTAAAGCAAAATGATGATTCTGGGTTTGAGGTAAGAGCTATGAGGAGAGGGCTGAAGGAGTTAGGAATTTTCGTTAGAAAGGCGATTTCTCAGAGCGGACACATGTAACAAGTCTACAAAATATTTACACTATTGATATGCCAGAGACCAATAACATTTTCATAGTAGAACCATGGACAGGTGACAGGGAGGCATATAGGAAAATAGAAGAAAGGCATCCATCTTATATAAGAAAGCATGCATTCATTAATAGGGTTGTTAAAATTTTGGGATGGTTATCCAGGAGGTTGTTGAGAGTGACTCGATTGCAACATTAAGAAAGGATTAGATTTGTTTAGGATGGGTTGGGTATCAATATATATTTAGACGAAGCCAAATTGGCGGGTTTTGTTATAGTAGTTATTAATTTAGATGGCATGTGTGACCATAAACTTAGTATTAATGCATGTGGATGTCTGGTATCATATATATATACAATTAGTTTTGACTAAGCCAAATTTGGTGGATTTGTTATAGTTACAACAAATTGACAAGCCCTAGGGTCCTTTGTGGAATTTGCAGAGCATGTTTGGGATGGTTGACTGACAAGTTCTCGATAGCCCATGTGGTTTTTCTGTCTCTATATCTTAATGTCTTCAATATATTATAATATATATATATTATATATATATTATATATATTATATTATATATATATATAGTTATATATATATATATAGATATATATATTATAATATATATATATATATATACACTCACGTTGATACCAAAGATCTTACACTCGCAAGTGATCGTGAGGCACTTCTTTGGCGTACCCTCAAGTATCACTCTGCGTACCCTGGGGTACGCATACCCCACTTTGGAGACCCCTGTTCTAGAGAATTAAAAACTTTATTAATTGTAATAACTCTACCTTATATATTGTACCTCTTTTAATATATTGTATTTACTGTTATTTATTGGATCACCCTAAACAGACTTGATATATATGAAAAATAAGTAATTTAAAAAAAGAAAAAAAAACAAAAATTTTGGCCTTTTTAAAAAAAAAAAAAAAAAAAAGAACACATTTTTTTTTAAATCCCAACCCTATATATAGTATATATATATAATATATATATATATATATATATATATATATATATATATATATATATATACTATATATATATAGTATATATATATATTAGCCACCACGTCTGGGGGTACCGGGCCCGCCCTTAGGCAGGTGGTGATTCGGTCACTCTAAATAAATAAATAATAAAAAAAAAAAAAAAATCGCTCATTTAATAGTCACGAGTAGTACTACAGTTTTATTTAGATCACCTTTAATTCTAGAAAGTTTTTTATATTTAAAAATATGTTATAAATATATGTATAAAATGCCCTTCATAGAATTTCACTTTGTGAAAAATATGAGATTTGTTTTTAACTTGCTAATTTAATTTATATAGTTTGGATGGCATTTTAATTATTTTTTCATTGAATACACTCAGTATGTTAGCTTAAACTGGCAAAGTAAATTTGTGATCCAAACAGTATTTAGTGGCAAATTCACGGGGCATAACTTGGGTCTGATTCACCCCGCCGTAAAAATTGATGGAGGGTGACTCGACCACCATTGTTTTCGTATTTTAACGTATTATTGACATTTTTATTACGTATAATTAATTTTAAAATATAATAAATAGTTACTTATATTAAGTAAAAATTTAAATAAAAAATGAAAATTATATAAAATAATACCGATCAAAAAGTCTATAATATTTTCAGGTGATATTCGGACCCCTTATTTATCTTATTTATCTTGTTCAATATTGACATTTATGTAAGAATTTAATATGGATATATATATGATTATATTAAGAGTAAAAATTAAATATAAAATTGATTTATACGTAAAAGAGGAATTTAAACAGATGTCCGATTCACCCCTCAATGGTGGGGGTCGGGGTGACTGAGCGTTATTCAACTTTAATAAAACTATTATTATTAGAATTACATTATTATTTTTTGTGTGCTTATGACCGACTTAGGGCCTTGATTTTCAAAAAAAAAAAATTCATAAGACAAAGGGCGGCATTAGGACGCAAGAGTCAGAGAGATGAAGTTATACCTAAAGTGGTCCAAGTCATCCCGCCCAACATTATATAAAAGTGTATATAATATATAATAAAAGATATATATATCATATATATATATTAATAATATATATATATATATTAATATATATATATTATATATATATACATATATATATATATATATATATATATATATATTGGCTATATTTTTTGAATTTCTCACGTTTTTCTATAATTGCCTATTTTGCAGTGCAAGATTGCAGTCAGTCCAACCAACTATAACAAAACTCTATGAGCTTTAACAACTTTGAAAGGCTGTAACTTTTTTTTCTATTTAAGGACATGTCACCTCATTTTTATTTGTTTATATCTTTCAAACTTTATTATTTTTTTAGTCTATCCTGTGATTTTTAAAAATCGGGTTTAAGAAACTCTGCCCTACTTTTACTATATATATGTTATTCTCATTACCATTTTAGTCTTACTGTGATTTTTATAAAGAGTTTTAAGAGGCCTTATTGAAATAATGTACACGGTTAAACTTTCACTAGGCTCAAGAGATTTGCACATCAAACACCAGCAAGATCACATACAAAAGTTCCATTTGATCTTACTGAATTTCAATATTACTTCATATAAACCTAGCCGTTATTGAGTAAGTTAGCCCTGCTGGTCTCAGGTGGCTGACCAAATAAACAACTATTTAATAGCTACAATTGAAAAACTACATAGTTCAAGATGTTATTAACGTTATCAATAATAGCCCATTTATACCATAGCAACAGAATATATGTATCATCAATATATATTATTAATCTAGCATATCTCGGTTATAATTATTACTTTGTAAAAATGATCTTGGGGGTTTAAACATTTTAGTGAGATATTTTATATATACTGATCTTTTTAATATTGTCGATAACTATGAATCACTACATATATTATATTATTTAATCATAATAGAAGTTATGATAATTATAATAAAATATAAAAGTGATATTCTGTAGCCTACATCGTTTGCAACTGTGTCGTTTAGAGTGTCAGCAAAACTTTAAAAATTAAGCCATGTACGGCTAAGACTAGCGACTTTTTAACTAATTTGTGATCAATGCTAACAGTGCAAATTATTCAAAGTTAATATTAATTTATTCAATATTATCCGAATTATTCATATTTAAATTATTCAAACTTGGAATTACTTCAGCGTGTGTTTTATAAGTTAAATAATAGTTTAAAACATTAAAGATATTATAGTACTTCAATCCACTGTTATAATTTTCTGGGTATCCTATTCTGTGTATTGTTGGTGCTTTGTAACTTTCACGGGAAAATTTTCCGACAGAAAATAAAAACATTTCAACCAGGACTTTTCTAGCGTAAATTTATTTTTTCAAACTCAAAACTATTTGTCTTGTTCAAAAACTTTTAGGTTCACGGTTTCCAATTTTCTGTCTTCAGCAGCACCATTTTAGCCACATTTAAAATTGGACACTTCAAATCTTCATTATCAGAACAATTTTTGATCGGAAAAAAAACAAACTGTAGCTCAACGTATTTTTCATGTGTTTTTCTTTGTCTATATATATATTTCAATATATTTATGATTATATTATGCCGGTATCCCGTGAGTGGTGACATTATATATATATATATATTACTATATTATAATATATAATATATAATATATATTATATATATATATATATATATAGTATATATATATCGTCCACTCACTTGATACAAAGATGATACACTCTCGCAAGTTGATCGTGAGGCTTACTTCTTTGGCGTACCTCAAGTATCACTCTGCGTACCCCTCGGGGTACGCATACCAGAGCGTCGAAAGGGCTAGAGCACTAATAAAGCTCTACTAATTGTTGAACAACTTTAATATTGTATAAAATGTTAAAATGTGTGTACTACAGAATTTTAATCGCTTTATACCCTATA
Organism: Trachelipus rathkii; assembly: GCA_015478945.1. Lineage (NCBI taxonomy): Eukaryota > Metazoa > Arthropoda > Malacostraca > Isopoda > Trachelipodidae > Trachelipus > Trachelipus rathkii. The sequence goes on from JABUQX010047976.1 coordinate 37,972, forward strand.
AAGACTTTGATATATATGAAAAAATAAGTAATTTAAAAAAAGGAAATAAAACAAGAAAAGGATCTTTTGTAAACAAAATATAAAAAAAAAAAAAGACACATGTTTTTTTAATCCCAACCCTTATATAGTAATATATATATATGTTATATAGTTATATATATATATATTATAATATATATAGTATATAATATAGTATATATATTATATATATATATATAATAGCATCTGGCGGACGGCCGTCTGTGATTCGGTCCATTCTAAATAAAATAAATAATAAAAATAAAAAAAAAAATCGCTATTTAATATAAAATCAGAATACTTAACAGTTTACAAGGTGCTACGTTTCTAGAATATCTTAAAAAAATGTTTTATATATGTATATATATGCCTTCTATTAAATATTATTTCACTTTTGTAAAAGTGCCATTTACTTCGTATAAAATGATAATATGTGAGCGATTTAATTTTTTTCAGTCGCACTACACTCCAGTATTAGCTTAAACTGGACATAAAGTTTAAAATTTGATCCAATACTATGTATTTAGTTCGGCCAAAATCACGAGGAGCCTACTTGGTCTGATTCACCCCGCCGTAAAAATGTGATGGAGGGGTGACTCTCGGTATCCACCATGTTTCGTTATTTATCTTATATTGACATTTTCTACGTATAATTATATGGAATGATAATCCATAAGTTACTTAATATATAGTAAAAATTAAAATAAAAAAATGAATAATTATATAAAAAATACGATTTCAAAAAGTGTAAAAACTTTTGAGCGGTTAGAATATCCCTTATTTTATCTTATTTTATGTATCATTATTGACATTTTTATAAGGAATTATAATATATATTATATAAGTAAAAAATTAAATATAAAATTGAATTTATACGTTAAAAGTATGTTAATTAAACATATGTTGTCGATCACCCCGTCTAGTCGAAGTGCTGAGCGTTATTCAAACGTTATAAAACTATTATTATTAAATGAATTACTATTGTAAATTTCTTTTTTGTATTAGAGTATATCCTGATTTTCAAAAAAAAAAATTCAAAAAAGTGCATTAGGAGAGAGTCGGATCGAATTATACCTAAAGTGTCCAAGGTCATCCCGTCCCAACAATTATAATAATATATATATATATAATATATTATATATATATATATATATATATATATAATATGTATATGTAGTGTATGAGTTATTTCTGTATAATTTATATTAGTATGATATGTATATATATTATATATATAATAATTATTATCTTAATATATTATTAATTATATATATTATTTATTAATATATATATAATATATGTGCATATTGAATCTCATGTTTCTATAATTGCCTATTTTGCAGTGCAAGATTGCAGTCAGTCCAACCAACTATAACAAAACTCTATGAGCTTTAACAACTTTGAAAGGCTGTAACTTTTTTTTCTATTTAAGGACATCAGTCATTTTTATTTTGTTTATTCTTCAAACTTTATTATTTTTTTAGTCTATCCTGTGATTTTTATAAAAATCAGTGTTTAAGAAACTCTGCCCTACTTTTACCTTTATTTTTTTTTATTCTTCATTACCAATTTTTTTAGTCTATACTGTGATTTTTATAAAATGTTTTAGAGGCCCTTATTGTAAATAATTACCGGTTAAACTTTCACTAGGCTCAAGAGATTTGCACATCAAACACCAGCAAGATCACATACAAAAGTTCCATTTGATCTTACTGAATTTCAATATTACTTCATATAAACCTAGCTGTTATTTGATAAGTAGCCCCTGCTGGGTCTCGGTGGCTGACCAAAATAACAACTATTTAATACTAAATTTGAAAACAATATTCAAGGATGTTATTAACGTTATCAATAATAGCCCATTTATACCATAGCAACAGAATATTACCATTTATATCATCAATATATATTATTAATCTATCATATTTATGATAGGAATTACTTTGGTAAAAAAAAAATATTTTTTTTAAAATCAATATATTGTATTTTTATACTGATCTTTTTAATATTGTCGATAACTATGAATCACTACATATATTATATTAATTTAATCATTATATAATGTATATTAATATAAGAAGAATAATAATAATAAATATCTGTGCGCTACACGTTTGCAACTGGTTAAAGGGTGTCAGGCAAAATTTAAAAATTTAGCAATCTTACGGCTAAGACTAGCGACTTTTTAACTATTTTGTGATCAATGCAATAGTGCAATTATTCAAAGTTAATTATTTAATTATTCAATTATTATGCAATTATTCAAATTTAAATTATTCAAACTTTGAATTATTCAGCGTTTATAAGTTAAATCATAGTTTAAACATTAGAGATATTATTAGTACTTCAATCCACTGTTATAATTTTCGGACCATCTTGTGTATGTGTGTGCTTTGTAACTTTCACGGGAAAATTTTCCGACAGAAAATAAAAACATTTAAATTGCTTTGTATTTAGCAAAATTTATTTTCAAACTCATTTTTAGTATTTATCTTGTTCAAAAAATTTAAGGGCACGGTCCAATTTTTGCTCAGCAGCACCCCATTTTAGCCCACATAAAAATGGACATAAAATTCTTCATTATCAGACAATTTTGATCGGAAAAAAAACAAACTGTAGCTTTTTCTGACCTCTGAAACGTGGTTTTCATGTGTTTTTCTGTGTCTGTAGTAATTTTTTCAGAATTTTCATTTTTTTAAAAACCTATGTTCTTACCAGGGTTGGTGATTTTTTATTTATTTTTTAGAAAAAAAAATCAATTTTGGATTTTTGGATTTTTGGATTTTTTCAGATTCGAGACGTCACGTGAAATATAATTTGTAAACAAACTTTTTTTTTAACTTCGATATAGTATTATTTTTTAAGTGATTTATTCATTTTATATAAATCAAAATGTAAAATCAGGAAGGGTAAGCACAGGGTAAGTAACTGTGAAATAATAAAAAAAATTGTTTATACTAAATTTTACTTTGGTTAGCTATAAACATTCATAAAATAGGGACTAGGAGCTGCAGCTGGAAGGTTGGCTTATCAAGACTCCCATTCAATTTGAGTAAATAGACCCAATGACCCAGCATGCTTATGTAAAACCCACATAACACCCTAGAGCTCATCAATAAATTACCAATAGTATATGCCAACTAGACTACTACCAAAAGCAAAATCCATAACTAAGTTAACCATACTTCAAGCTTTAATAAGTCTGTCATAGTTACAACATGCAGTTTTACCTTAATAGCTAACTAAAAAAAAAATTTGACTTTGTCAAATATACTATATAAATTGTGTTACGGACTTACGAGTTACAATGCCAATCAAGTTTGCAAAAAAAAAATAAAAATGTTTTGCAACCTGTTGCGAAGGCCGCTACGCTTCTTAGACTAAAGCACTTAACTCTGCAATATGCAAAAATATATTATAGTGCCGAACTGCGGAGCTGAACTTGCCCTAAAGAAAAACGAGTTGTTCTATTTTCCGAAATAAGCCACGCTTTCGAGTGCGCGTCATACTAGCCTTTTCTGAAACTCACGATAAGCATGCAACTCCATCATAAGTGAATAAAAAACAAATTTACGTAATAAATAAATGGCAATTTTTTGCTAAGCAAGCTATAATAACAACCGAGGTAGGTACCAAGTGAAGTGACAATAGTTAAGATAATATTAAGGTAGCAAATACATGAAAAATAGGGGAAATGGAGCAGAGTTAGGCCAAGGCTAGAGTTGGCCGTTCGGAGAGAGGCAAGAGGGTGATAGTATGGCAAAGGCGTAGGAGCCAAAATTGTTAGAATTAAGGAGTTTAAGATATATTTTAGTAACAATATAGCAAATAACAGTCGCATAGACTGGTATTTGATATATATATATATATATATATATATATATATATATTATATATTATACTATGTATTATATATATTATATATTATATATATATTATACTAATATATATATATATCTTAATATATATATACTAATATATATATATATATAATTATATATATATATATATATTATATGTAAACGAAATTCGTATCTTAGAATATAACCCTGAGTGGACTGTGCGTTATAATATCAAGTGCAGAGAAAGGGTCAGAGAGGCTGAGATAAGCTAGGCTAGAGAGAGGAACGAAAAATAGGAAAGTATTCTTTAGATTGTGGCATATTATAAATTATAACTAGTGGCCATGTTGTAATGCCAGCGAATAGCAGGCCAACTAAAACTCGCTATTATGCTGCATAGACTCCCAGGGGGCATAAAAGGGGTCACGCCCGATTTTTCACAACATTTTAAACACTTGAAATTTATTATTCTCATCTTGCTACAACATTCTCTCTCTCTCTCTCTCTCTCTCTCTCTTCTCTCTCTCTCTTCTCTCTTCTCGCTTCTCTCTCTCTCTCTCTCTCTCTCTCTCTCTCTTTCTTTTTTTCTTTCTCTCTCTTTCTCTCTCTCTCTCTTCTCTCTCTCTCTCTCTCTCTCCTCTCCTCTCCTCTCTCTCATCTCTCCTTCTCTCTCTCTCTCTCCTCTCTCTCTCTCGTCTCTCTCTCTTCTCTGCATCTTGTGAAAGGAATTATAACTTGGATTGCTCTTTATATATCTATATATATATATATATATTATATATATATATATATATATATAATACTACTATAATAATATATAATATATATATATATATATTATAATATATTATATAATATATATATATAATTTATGTGTGTGTGTGTGTGTGTGTGTGTGTGTGTGTGTGTGTGTGTGTGTGTGCACGTGGCTGAGTGCGTAACACATACTAAATGTAATGCTGCTTCATGCAAATGTATCCCCGGTAGGATCTTCCCTGCCTGGTATGCATATCCATGAAACAGCCTCACCCATACCAAATGCAATGCTGCTTCATGCAAATATATACCCGGTAGGATCTTTCCTGCCCAGTTTGCATATCCATGAAACAGCCTCACACCTATACCAAATGCAATGCTGCTTCATGCAAATTTATACCCTTTACGATCTTTCCTGCCTGGTATACATATCCATAAAACAGCCTCAAACAAACACTTAATGTACTACTACTCTACATCCTTTCATGTTCTGTAGGACTTCTTCCTGCAGTATATGATTCAGATATAGAATAGTAATAATTAGGATACCCTGTTCTAATGATTGTTCTTTTGTTTTGTTTTTTATAGGACAGGGGTCCGCCCCACATCTGTACAGTAGCATTAAGGGCAATAAATCAGAAAGCACAAATTGATCCTATTCCATCCCTCTAAAGAAGTCTCCACAACATTCTAACCTCAGTGCTGAGACTTCAGTAGTGACCCCGAAGAGTGAAGATTGGTTTCAAGGATTGGAGACTAGAACACCCACCAGAAGACCAAGAATACCTTCCAGATCTAACCTACTCGCAGACATACGCCCCCATTTGTTTCAATTTTTCTTGTTAACGGGTATATTTGCAATCATTTTATATTTGTGTTTCTCCCTCTTTTTACCAGCCTCCACAAAGATTACAGCTGCAGCAGGCAAGCCGTTCCATCGTCAGCAGCCACCAGCCTGTCCCAGCATCAACTTATCAGCACTTAGACCCCTCTCCTTGGTCAGAAGTCCAGCACCACGGTCATATCACGTAAAACTGTTACTATTATTATTATTGTTATTATTATTCTTATCAATTTTATATTATTATTATTATTATTATTATTATTATTATTATTATTATTATTATTATTATTATTATTATTATTATTATTATTATTATTATTATTATTACTTCTTTTCATCATTTTATTTTTATTATTTGTAATATTATATTTATATATATAACTAATTTTATATAATTTTCAATTATATATACTATATATATATATATACTATATAGTATATATATATATATATATTATATATATATAATATATATAATATAATATATATTATATATATATATATATATATTATATATATATAAATATAATTATATTATATATAATATATATATATATAATATATATATACATAGGTAACATACACCGGAAACAGCACAGTTTTGTTTTCCTTTTTCAGACGGAAATAGAGTTATTCATCTCATCTCACCGGAACAGAAAAGTTAATTGAGTTTTTACCTATATTCACCAGTAACAAAAATAAGCTTAGAGTTTTTTTTTTATCATATTTTGCATTGCCAATATTTTTTTTCATCATCTAATTAGTTAACTTTTTTGTCTTTGTGCTAAGGTTTGCTTTCCTTCCTTCCTTCTTCCCTCTCCTAATTCTTACCTTCTCCTCTCTTCAATTTCTTTTCTCTTACTTTCTTCTACTACTCTCGTCATGGTTGGATCGACTTGGATTTGCTTCCTCGCCCCTGTACCCAACCTTCATGCAGTCAACTGTCAGTCCCCTCTTCTTCTGTTCTTATTAACCCGCCGTACCATCCATCCCTCGAACCCTGCTCTATTACACGCTTTCACGATCATGTTTTCTCTCCGTTTTCCTAGAGTTGAGGCCCGTCTTACATCCCTTGGAACAAGGCATGGATGATGTCAAGGTGGTGCTGAGGACCATCTCCGCTATGCTACGGGTCCCAAAGGATTTAACCTTCCAGTCGCCCGCTCCTCTGACCGTCCCCCCTAGCCCTAAGCAATATCGAATGGGTATTGTTTCTTTCAATACCACTACGGCCTGCAAGCGACAAAGTGCACCCAACCCTGCACTTTGTCGGGAAACCTTTTCGCCAGCAATCCATAAAGGCGGTGGATCCAGCTGGCCACCCCTCCGTTTGTTCTTCCTCTCTGCCTTCTTCGTCTCAGGATGTCCTGCGTTTTTTCGACAGGTCCACAAACCTGTTCTTCCTGATCGACACCGGAGCGTCTTATTCTTTATTGCCTAGAGATACTACACAAAAGTCCGCTGTCCCTCTTCCTGACCGGGCTCTTTACGCAACAAATGGTAGTACCATCCCCGTCTAAGGTGAACGCTTGTGCACCTCAGATCTTTCTCTCCGCCGTCAATTCCCATGGGTATTCGTGGTCGCTGACGGACCCAACCCATTTTAGGGGCTGATTTCCTATCTCATTTCGATCTTATGGTCGATCTAAGAAACCAGGAGATCTGGTTAATCGGTTGTTACTCTCTAAATTCTGACAGGTACAGTAGTTTTCTGCTGCTTAAAGGCATCTCTGCTGTGCTCCTTCTTTTGGTACCATCCCCTTCTTCACCAATCCTGCGAAGGATTTCCGGCGCTGTTGACCCCTGTTCTGTCTTCCACCCTGTTCAACATTCTGTACGCCACCATATAGAGACTACGGCTCTCCCACCTTCGCTCGTGCTCGGCGTCTGCCTCCTGACAAGCTCAGGCGTGCCAGGCGGAGTTTCGGCACATGCTCGACACTTGGTCATCGCCCGCCTTCAAGAGTTCATGGTCTCCCCTTCCCCATGGGTCCTAAAAGGTGCTCTTCGAATTGTAGGCCTGTGGGGATTTTTAGTGGCTCTGAATCTTGTACGATAAAAAAACCAGAATGCTACCTCTGTCCCGCACATCCTGCCTTCACCTCTAATCTGGCTGGTAAAATCCATTTTTACCAACTGGATCTTGTCAAGAGCCTACCACAGATTCCCAGTGCAAAAGGGACATACCGAGATGGGCCATCGTCCACCTTTTGGCCTCTTCAAGTATACACGCATGCGGGCTCAGAAATTCGCACAAACTTTCCAACGCTTCATCGATGATGTTTTCTTAAGAGGTCTCCTTCGCCTTTGTTCATCGGATGACCTCCCTATAGCTTCTCTTCTCCCTGCGAGCAAATGAAAGAAAACATCCTTACGTGCCGTCTTTGCCACAGGTTGGATCGAATGTGGCATTCGCCCTCAGCCGACTAAGTGTCGTTTTTGGGCGTCCTCCACCTTACTCTTTCTGGGCACGACTCTCTCTGCTGATGGTTTCTGTCCTCTCGCAGAGCGTGTGGAGGCATTCGCACTTCTAGGCCTGAACAATCAAAGCAGCTTCGTCAGTACCTCGGCAGCTTTAAACTTCTTTACATCGTTTTCTGAAACGGGCGGAGAGGTTCTCGTCCCTCACTGCTCTCATCGCCCAACCACCGAGGCCATTCTACGAAAGTGGACTTGGTCTGAGACAGCTACTGCTGCTTTGAAGGCTCGTCCAAAGCAGCACTCGATTCTCCAACACTCTAGTCCAACCCGAGACTTCAGCTCGAAACCAGGTTCAGGTAGATGCTCCGATTTTGCGTCGGGGTGCTCTTCAAGCAGCACCTGAACGGAGTGTGGTCTCCTCTCGCCTTTTTCTTCTCGCAAGTTGCAACCTTCCTGAAGACTCCGCTACTGTGGCTTTCAAGAGGAGTTACTTGCCGGATGTATCCTCGCCGCCCATCATTTTCGCGTACTTTCTGGAGGGTCGTGAGTTCCACATCACAGATCACAAACCACTTACCTTGCTAGGTCTCAGAGAACGTACGGCAATACTCCTGCTCGAGAAGCTTCGTCACCTTGAGTATTCTCACAGTTTACCCACTGATGTAGACATATTTCAGGTGCTCAACAAGTTCACCGCTGAACGCTCCTCCGCATGCTGGAGTGGCTTCCAACTCCCTGGGATAGAGACGAGACCTTTCTGTCGAGCTCCTCTCAGGGTTCTCCTAGCCTTTCGTACCTGCTCGTTCGTAAGGGTTCTTCCTAAATTTCACTCGCTTTCCCACCTGGCATTGAGGCTTCACGCAAACTGGTTGCTGCCCGAATTGTGTGGCCTGATCTGAATGCCGACGTTGCAACTTGGTGTCGCACTTGTCTTCCCCTGCAGCGTTCTAATGTTCACGTCCAACAAGTTCCGCTATGCCATTTTCTACCCCTGGTGCCTCGTAGTCTTTGAACCGTGTCACATCGACAATCGGTTTGGACTGCTTCTTCCTCCCTCCGCGGTCAGAAATTCCATTTTACGTGTATAGATCATTCACACGTGGGACCGAGGCCATCCCTCTCTCTGTCGCCAAGGTTTTCACATTAGTAAAGCTTTCTTAGCATCATCTGAACTATTTGGTGTGCCGCCTTCTGTCACAACGGACCAAGGTGACCTTTGAATCCTTCTTAGGAGAGACTTGATGAACTTCTTGATCGAGAAGATTTCCACACGACTTCTTTTCTCACAAGGAAAGGCACATTGTTGAAACGTTTTTCATAATCAGCTAAAAGCTTCTCTCTGGCTCAGCCAATCCGGAAAATTGGACTGTACGTCTCCCACTTTTCGTAATGACTTGGCATTTCGCTCCGCGTTAAAGAGGAATCTGCACCTGTTCGGCCTGCTGAATTAGTGTATGGTTGTTACCTTCCGTCTTCCCGTGACTTCTTTTCATCACAGTCTCTCTCCTTCTACAACCGACCCGTTGCTTATCTTACCCGTTGAGGCGCTGTGCTTCGTCGTGGAGAACACTCCTTCTCGTCCACATAAGGTCCTTCCTATATCCCTAAGGACCTTTCTTCCTGCACTCAATGTCTTTGTTTTCGACATGAATCCATCCGGCACACTCTAAACCCTAATGTAGATGGACCTTTTCCGTGATAACTTAGGAAGGAGAATTCTTTACGATTCAAGCGTCCCACACGCACAGAGTCGTTTCATCGACCGGCCTTAAGCCTGCTTTCTCGGGCGAATCTCTTTCTGTTCTCCGATCCCTGACGCTTTTATACCTTTTTGTTTCAATTTCCCCTTCAACCTCGTTCCTTTTACGTTCCTATCTCTCCTCCTGCCATCTTTCTCATCTTTTCCTCTCTTCCCTTTTCACTCTTAAAATAAAGAGAAGACTGAAGAGGTCGTTTAGTGTTCGCTTGCAAAGATAATCATATCAGTATTTGCGAAATGTTTATTTTGCCTCGAAGCTCAAGACGAAAACTGCTTCTTAAATACTACTTCAAAGGAACAAGATCTCTCATAATGTTTTTTTTTTATGAGCAGAGGTAGGCATATACGGTGGCCAGCGCGCTACCTCGATTAGGTTATCGTGCCTTTGGCACTGCAGGGGGGGTATATGTGGTGAGCAACATAATGCAATACATCATAATGCGCAGTAGAAAATTCTGTGTTCAATTTATTTTATTTTTGTTACTATAAATCATAGACTGTAGCATCATGTACGTAACTTATGATTCGTTGTTAAAATCAACCGTTTTCGCTGCGAGAAGAGGCTTTTCTAAGCACGCTGATTTTCGTCTTAATTTATTAATTATTTTATGATCAAGGCTTTATTATTATATTTTTATCAAGAACTTTTTGCCCTGTTTTTTGTGGTGGTGTAATAAGCCAAAAATATGATATATTAATTATAGTAAATATTATGTATTCCGTTGACAGTGTGAAAATTGTGTAGGCCCCGTAGCTTTGGGCATCGTAGTGTTTGTTTCTAGTGAAAATTAATCAATTATATATTATACCATTTATAGCTAGCCTAATTTTATTAGAAAGACCTAGATTAGACATAAACTAGGTCTTTATATTTTCAAATGCCGTTTTTAGAAACAGACCTACGGTCAAATTTTTTCCTGTAAATATAAACTTTAACTACCTAGGCTTCATTAGTAGGCTACGGGCCTACCACCATATTTTAGCCTACACAGTTACTAGCCATATGCATATTTATTAACGTATATTTTTTTATTTATTTATTGTCCGCTATCATTAATTTTTCTTACTTTTGTATATTTATTAGTATAAGCTCACACTCTAAAAAATATTGTAATTATTTTAGGAATGTGAGGTCTGTGCTTCGGACTACTGTAACTCTGGTCCTATTCTTACTCGATGTTCTGAAAAAATATAATTGTTTTCTGGAGTCAGATATTTTATTACAAACCCAGCTTCAACACGGCAATATATCTATATATATGTATAATATTTATAATATATATACTATTATACATTATTTACCTTGCGGGATATATATAGAATTTATATATATTATTATTATATATTATTATATATATATATATATATATAATATATTATATATTATATACTATATAGCCTATATTCATACTTTCTATTAACATATTGTACCTTGCGGGAGAGGAGAGAGAGATGAGAGAGAAGAGAGAGAGAGAGAGAGAGAGAGAGAGAGAGAGAGAGAGAGAGAGAGGAGAGAGAGAGAGAGAGAGAGAGAGAGAGAGAGAGAGAGAGAGAGAGAGAGAGAGTAGGCTGCGATTTTTGATTACAAGTGTTTTGAAATCTGTAAGAAATCGTGCGTGAGTCGTTTATGCCCCTTTGGTAAATTTCGTTCAACTTTCGCTAGCCTAGCCTCGGCCTACAATAATTTTGGTCTATGCTTTCCACTCCTCTATTACCTCTCTCGCTTTTTTCGTTATATTACAAATAGTATTCTCCTACCATGGCTTGGCGGCCTTGTATACATTACCCCTTTACCTGTCTTAACTCACCTTAATTACTTTGTTAAATGCCTTTTACTGCATAAATATGGTGTTTTTTTTGTTTTTGTTTTTTTGTTAATTAAAAATAAATTTTTATTATAATTGCGCAGTGGTGATCCCGAAGAGTGAAGATTGGTTCCACGGATAGGAGCCTAGAACACCCGCCAGAAGACCGAGAATACCTTCAAGATTTAACCTATCCCCATAGAAACTCAATCAATTTATTTTTATATTTTTATTGTTTTTAACGGGTATATCTGCCCACATTTTGTGTTTTGTGCTTCTCTCTCTTTTTGCCAGCCTCCACAAGTTACAACTGCAGCAGCCACCAGCCTGTCCCAGCATCAACTTACCAGCACTCGGACCCCTCTCCTTGGTCAGACATACGGTATCTCATTCAAGAAACGTAATAATTTTCTTATAAGTATTATTATTATTATTATTATTATTATTATTATTATTATTATTATTATTATTATTATTATTATTATTATTATTATTATTATTATTATTATTATTATTATTATTATTATTATTATTAATTTAATTTTTATTAATTATTATTCTTCTTAAATTATTATTATTTTCTTATTATTAATTATTATTCTTATTAAATATTTTATTTGCTTTTTTATTAAATTTTATTAATTATTATTATTATTATTATTATTATTATTATTATTATTATTATTATTATTATTATTATTATTATTATTATTAGCGTCCCCCTGCCGTGGGGTTATTGACACAGTATAGCCTCACCCTTGTGTGCTGAGGAAATCCTAGTACACCAACTCAAAAAAACAAACAAACAAACAAATAAGATAGCATAAAAAAAGATGTTTTTTTTTATTTTTTTATTGTATTTTGGAATTTGATAGCGACATAGCCTCATATTAGTTCATAGTCCAGCTCTTAGGGTTATAATTTCTTTGGTTTTTCCACCCTCTTTTCGATATTATCACCTGCCTACCCTTGCACCCCGTCTTCTTCTCCTTCTTTTAATTTCCCTCGCGTCTAACCAACCTCTACGCGTTTATAAAAATCCATTTCAAATTGCCAACCTACTTTGTTAAAGATTTTATCAAAAGTTCCTTTTTTACATCAAGTGGATTGTTTGATGAGGAAAAAGCAGCAAGGGAATTGGTGAAGGATCCAAGTTTGAGTGTTTTTCTTCAATATAAGATTGCTTGCCATTATTTCTTTCGAGATACTGCACAACGTTTGTGGCAGCTATACCACATCAAAGAATTAAAGTTTAAAAACATTTTCGGTAGAGGCGTCGGCCCTGGGTGATTAGAAACCCTCGGAGTTGATGACGCGGATGCTGAGTTTGTTGGGCGGTACCCCATCTCCACGGGAAGAGAAAATCGTTCGCACGCTCTTCCTTCCGACCGATGAACGGCGAGCACCACCGCTTCGTTGTAGCGGTTGAATGCATCGTCTGCAAAACTCTCCCAGAGTTTTTTGGTAACCTCGATATGTCTCTTCCGCACGTTTGTAAGCTCTGCTTCCAACGAGTTCGCAGTGTCCCCCACACCTCCCACCGCTACCGCTCTTCCTCCCCCGCAAACAGCTGCGCCTCACGCCCAACACGTTCCCCAGTACTCTACCACCGCCCCCGCTGCTCTTCCTTCCCCTCTTGTTCCTCAACCGCCTTCTGCCGCCTTTTCAGCTCCGCCTCCTTATGCTCACCCACCCCAACCTTCCTACTCTCATGCTTTCGCAGTTCATCCTTCTCCTTCTGCATCTCTCGATGCCCTGGTTTCAGTTCTCGAAACGGGCATGGCTGAGATAAAATCTGCCCTTCTCTCCCTCACTACGGCTATTAATAATAACACTTTTCGCGTCCCGTGATCATCACTCCTTCCCAAGCCATCGTCCATTCTCATGGGCCCTCGTCTCCCTTCGCTTCTTCACTCACTGCAGCGCCAAGTAACCTCAATGGGTAGTTTTTTTTTTTGTTTTTTTTTTTTTTTTTTTTTTTTTTTTTTTTTTTTTTTTTTTTTTTTTTTTTGGGGGTTGTTTTTTTTTTTTTTTTTTTTCTTTTTTTTCTGTTATATCACCATACTTTCGGTATGGATGCAAAGAAATGTGATCCTCCCTGTCCACTACACCAGGGAAACTCGGCAGCCAACCGGTCGTAGAAGCGACGGGAGATGCTGGTTCTTTCTCTTCTTCTCCTCCTATTGCACAGGATGTTCTTCGTATCTATGATCACTCCACTAAGCTTACTTTTTTTATCAATTTCGGCGCTAGCCTTTCTTTGGTCCCCAGAGACCCTTATCAGGACTCCGCTATTCCCATTTCTGGTCGTCAACTTTTCGATGCAAATGGCTCTTCCATTCCGGTGTATGGTGAGCGTTTGTGCACGTTCGTAATCGCAGCCTTGTTGACGGTGATACTTCTCTTTCTACTCCCGGTGCTATTATTACTTCTGAGCTAAGGGGCATTTCCGCTATTGCTCCGCCATCTTCGGTAGCGTCTCCCTTCCTTGCTATCCTGCCCCTTCACCTTCTTTGCTTGTCTCTCCCCTTCGTACCATCCTTCAGGTACCCCACTTAAGCATTCTGTTGAGCATCATATTGAGACCACAGGCCCACCCACCTTCGCTAGAGCTCGTCGCCTCCCTCCTGATAAGCTCAAGGCCGCCAAGGCCGAGTTTGATCACATGTTACAACTTGGCATTGTGCGCCCCCTCCAAGAGTTGTTGGTCTCCTCCGCTACACATGGTCCCTAAAGGCACTACGGGAGACTGGAGACCCTGTGGTGATTTTAGGGCATTGAATTCTGCCACGACTCCAGAAAGGTATCCAGTCCCTCACATTAAATCTTTTACTTCACACCTGGCCGGACACACACTATCTTCTTTTGTTTGGACTTGATACGAGCTTAGCCAATCAGTATACAATGTAGCTTCGATGAAGAACGTTCCCAAGACAGCTGTGATCACTCCGTTTGGCCTCTTTGAGTATACGAGAATGCCATTCGGTTTAAAGAATGCAGCCCAATCCTTCCAGAGGTTCATCGATTCTATCCTCCGTGGTCTTCCGTTTGCTTGGGCTTATCTAGACGATCTTCTCGTCGCTTCCTCCTCTCCCGAAGAACATATGGATCACCTACGTGCCGTTTTTGGTAGGTTGGATGATGCGGGAATTCGTCTCAATCCTACCAAGTGCGTATTCGGTGCGTCTTTCCTTACCTTTTTGGGTCACACAGTCTCTGCTGAGGGAATTTTCCCTCTTGTAGACCGTGTGGAAGCTATCCGCGCCTTTCCCCTTCCACATTGCCAAAAGCAGCTTCGCCAATATCTGGGATGATTAATTTTTACCATCGTTTTTTGGAATCAGCGGCTGCTCTTTTATGCCCGCTTACAGCCCTCATTCGTCCTAAACAGAGAAGAAGCACCACAAAGGTTGACTGGTTTCCGGCAGCACAGTCCGCTTTTGAGGCTTCCAAAGAAGCCCTCGCTTCCGCCACTCTTCTTGTCCACCAGCACGATTCTGCACCATCGAGAGTGCAGGTGGATGCCTCCGATTTCACTGTTGGTGCGGTGCTCCAACAGTTTCAAAAGAGTGAATGGTGCCCACTTGCTTTCTTTTCACGCAAGCTGCAACCCGCAGAAACAAGTTATAGTGCTTTCGGACGGGAGTTGCTTGCCATATATCTTGCTGTTCGCCTCTTTAGATACTTTTTGGAAGGTCGAGAATTTCATACCCTGACCGACCATAGACCTATCACTTTTGCTATGGTTTCTCGCCACGAAAGGCACTCCCCCCCGTGAAGCCTGGCATCTTGAATTTGTTTCACAGTTTACAACAGACATACTTCACATCTCCGGAGTGGATAATTTCACAGCGGACGCCCTTTCCCGGATTGAAATTAACGCTCTTTCTCCCATTTCCGACATTGATTACGCAGCCATGGCTACGTGTCAGGGGCAAGACGATACCGATCTTCAACAGGATTCTTCTCTGCAGCTGCAGAGGCTCAATCTTTTTAGGGCATTGAATTCTGCCACGACTCCAGAAAGGTATCCAGTCCCTCACATTAAATCTTTTACTTCACACCTGGCCGGACACACACTATCTTCTTTTGTTTGGACTTGATACGAGCTTACCATCAGATACCTGTAGCTTCGGAAGACGTTCCCAAGACAGCTGTGATCACTCCATTTGGCCTCTTTGAGTATACGAGAATGCCATTCGGCTTGAAAAACGCTGCTCGATCATTCCAGAGATTCATTGATTCATTGAGAAGAGGCTCCTGTGCGACATTTCAACAGGCCATCCTCACCCTTTCATTCCAAGTTCTCTTTGAAAGGCAATCTTCTGCAATCTCCATTCGCTTTCACACCCTGGCGTCGAGGCTTCACGCAAACTAGTAACAACTCTTTTTGTGTGGCCTAAAGTTAACGCCGACGTAGCGAATTGGGTCCGCACCTGCATGGCTTGTCAGCGTTCTAAAGGGCAAAGGCTATACTAAAGTCTGTCTTAGGCACCTTACTTTGCCTCCGACAATCGAGTTTGTTGAGAGTTCCATTCGGTACATTGTTGGATCATCTTTTCTCCCTCTTCATTGTATGAGCTGATACATCCTCACCTTGTATTGATGATGGTCACCGTCGTTTGGTATCAGGTAGCTCACCCCCTCTCGTTGTCTACTGCCTTGAATCTATCGGCGTTAGAGAAGGCATTTCTTGTCCGCATTGGATCAGTCTTGGTTGGGCGTTCTCTCTCGTCACGACGGGATCAAAGGTTCGCGTTTAGAATCCTTCTTTGGAAAGATTTGGTGCGCTTGTTTGGTTCTGAGAAGATCCATACGACCAGTTTCCATCCCAAATCGAACGGGATTTGTGAAAAATTCCACCGACAGCTTAAAGCCTCTCTCATGGCACGTTCTTAACCAAAACACTGGACTGAAGTTCTCCCTTTGGTTATGCTTGGTGCACGCACGGCCGTTAAGGAAGATCTTCAGTGTTCAGCTGCCGAACTCGTTTATGGCTCTATTCTTCGCCTGCCTGGCGAGTTCTTTTCTCAATCTTTCCCTCCTGCTAGTGCTGATCCTTCCCTGTACCTCACACGCTTGAAACGCTGTGCCCTTTCCTGGAGACCTACTCCGACCCGACAGCAAAAGGTGCACTCCTACATCCCGAAAGACCTTTCTTCCTGTACCCATCTTTTAGTGAGGCATGACTCACACCGTTCTGCTATCCAAGTATGCCGGGCCGTTCCAGGTTATACTTCGGAAGGAGAAGCTCTTTTCTGTACAGCGTCCCACTCGTACCAAGGTTATTTCCATCGATCGTCTCAAACCTGCTTATTTCGAGGCGAATCCTCCTGACGCCCAAGAGTTGGACTTGTTTCAAAACCCTATTCCGTTTACCTTGGATACACGCCCTTCTTACCTTCCTCCTAATTCTCCACCTCCTTCCGTTCCTTTGGATTCACCACCTACTTCCGTTCTTTCCGATTCTCCACCTCCTTCTGTTCCTTCCGATTCTCCACCTCCACAACTTCTACCTCTCGACCCGGATCCTCTTCCTTTTCCCCCTCCTCCTCCTCTACCTCTGCCGTCTCCTTCCCCTCCTCCACCTCCTGCCCCGTCTTCCACAAGTAATACTGCTGATGTTCCACTTCCTTCTCGTATTTCTCGCCCTCTCACTCGTTCTCAATCATGCGCTCTTGCTCCCAACTCTCCGACTCCGACGCCAGCTTCCCGTTCTTCCCTTCGTCCTGCTTTGCAACCGTCTCCCTCTACTGTTATATCGAGCAGAGGCCGTCAGTTGCGACGACCGCTCCGCTTCTTAGACTAAAGCACCTGGCCCTCTGCTCTGCAGGGGGGTACTGGGGTACTGTAGAGCCGAGCGCGCCCTAAAGAAAACGAGTTGTAGTATCGTTCGAATTAAGCCCCGCCTTCAAGCGTGCGTCATTCTAACTTTTTAAAACCTCACCAACACGATCGGCGTTCATCTGCATAATTATGAAAAATTAATTTATTTATAATAATATTATTGGCAAATTGTTGCCACACGATTAAGCACAAATATCAAGGTATGTATAAAAAGTAAAGTGTAGCATTTAAGATATTATTAAGGCAGCAAAAACATTAAAATAAGATAAACGAAGCCGATGTAGGTCGAGGCTAGGGTTGAATTTCATAACGGTGCTACAGTGATAGAAGTGCGCTAGGCAGATTTTCATAATAAATTAATGATTAAGGAGTAGCAAGAGGTAGATGACCCAAAACATGCAAAAATTGGAGGGTGATAGTGCATAGGAAAGTAAATTCGCATTAGGCTAAGATAGATTTCTAAACTGGTCTGCCAAGCTAAGGTCAGTAGGCCTAGAGACGGAGAAAAATATGCAAATATAAAGCGTGCATGCCTCTTAGGTAATAATACAGCGAATGGCAGTTGGATAGACTGATTATTTCGGCGTACTAACCCTGGAGGGGCATGTGCGTTATTAGCAGTAGAGACAAAGGCCAGAGTAGGCCGAGGCTAAGCTAGTGAGGGTCAACGAAGATTACTAAATAATTCCGTGGAGCGTTAAATATACTTTACGATTAGTGCATGCTGTTAATGCGGCGAATAGCAGGGCAGGCACAAACTGCTATTTGCCGTATAGACTCCCAAGGGGGCCTAGACCACCTACGCCCGTTTCGACGGTAGTTTTTAAAACAACTTATAATTTACGTACGAATCGCAGGCCTACTCCTCTCTCTCTCTCTCTCTCTCTCTCTCTCTCTCCTCTCTCTCTCTCTGCTCTCTCTCCCCTCTCTCTCTCTCTCTCTCTCTCTCTCTCTCGTCTCTCCATCTCTCTCTCTCTCTCTCCTCATCTCTCTCTCTCTATGCATCTTGTCAAAGGATCTATAGCCCGAGATTTGTCATTATACTTTATTATTATTAATTATTTTTATTTTATTATATATAATATAAATAATTTAAAAAATAAATAATATAAATTAAATTTAAAAATATTTAATAATAAATATAAATATATAATTATATATAATATATATATTATATATTATATATATAATATAATATATATATATATATATATATAAATGTGTGTGTGTGTGTTTTGTGAAATGTATGCACAACTTCATGGGAATGTATGCCTCGTAGGATCTTTCCTGCCCGGTATGCATACGCATAAAACAGCATCACCAACTCATGCCAAATGTAACACTGCTTCATGGGAATGTATGCCCCGTAGGATCTTTTGGACTGCCTGGTATACACCATGCATGAACACATGACTAACACTCAATGTACTACTACTCTATATAAGTTCATGTTCTGTAGGACTCCTTCCTGTAGTATATGATTCAGATATAGAATGGTAATAACTAGGATTACCCTGTTCTAATGATTGTTTTTTGTTTTATAGGACAGGGGTCCGACCCCTTGCTAATGTTCACTAGAAATTTAAGAAAATAAAATAAGAAGCTCCAGAGAGAGATTTCAGACCCTCAAGAAAGGGTCCACATCTTTCAAACCTGTGTGAAAGTCCTCAATATATATAGTATATATATATATATATATAACTATAAATATATATATTATTTATATATACTATATATATATATATATATATATATATATATATATATATATATATATATATATATATATTATATATATATATTATATATATATATATATATATATATTTTTATATACCTTGTGTGATTATTTTTCAAAAATGGAAGTAAAAATATTTATTAATACATAACAACTTAATTAAAATCACAGAATAAAACAGGATGCCGAGCTTTCGTGATCCATACTCGATTCACATTTTCAAGGACTGAAGGGCAGAGAATTGGTGTTGATCTGAATTTAGCTACTCCATTCCATCTTCATTTCTGACAACTAGATAGTTTTTCAAAAAATCTTTTAAAAAAAAAAAAAAAAAAAAAAAAAAAAAAAAAAATTTTTTTTAAACGATGACGTTTTTTTTTTTTAAGTGTTATCGATCAAGTTCACAAGCGCTTTTGACTCCTTCAAATATTTGTTTGTAGTTAGGTCGATTGTAATTTCTCCCTTTTGTAGATTGAAGTTTGGGCTATTTTTAATAAGGAACGACTCTACTAATTTTCTTCTTCTGGCTGTGTTTTGTATATTTGTGACAATAACTGGTGAATTTATATCAATAGTGTGGTTAAAATTTTGCCTATGACGTACTAATGATGAATGTTGCTTATCGCGGTCCAGATAATATTTATGTTGATCGAACCTGATTTTAAAGTTATTAGTTTCTCCTATGTAACTTTTTTCACAGTTCTTGCATTTTATTTTGTATATTCCGAAATTTTTAACTTGATTGATATTATTAGGTTTTAGTGAATATTTAAGTATTATATTATTTGATTTAACAGTCTGTATTGTATTCGGTAGATATTCCTTGATAACTCTTTTTGGTATATTGGGAATTGGTAGTATATTCTTGAATTGGTTTTTGGTAGGGTTTAATTTTAGAAATTTAGCTTTTGCATTTCGTAAAGATTTGTTTATGATACCATCAGGATATTTCAATCTACGGAAGTTATTTTTAATAGTTTTAATTTCTTTATCCAGGTTATTCGGGCTGCAAATTTTATAGGCTCTAAGAAACAGGTTGCTCAAGACAGCTGATTTTGTGGATATATCATGACTCGAGAACCAATGGATGTAAGATGGATTTGCTGTAGGTTTTCTATAAATATCAAAATTTGGAGGTTGATCTATATTCCAGGTTATTAGTACATCTAAAAAGTTTATTTTATTATTTATTGCTTTTTCAATTGTAAATTTAATATCATTATGAAGATTATTAATAAAATTTAAGACTGTGTCGGTGTTTGTATTCCTCGGGATTAATGCAAAAATGTCATCGACATATCGTATCCAGATTATTGTAGGAAATTGTGGGAAAATATGATATTTTTCTAATAGCTCCATAAAAATGTTGCTGATAATTGGAGATAGTGATGAACCCATTGCTAGACCAGAAATCTGCTTAAAATATTTGTCTTGAAAATTGAAGTAAGCATGTTGTAGAGTAAGGTTTATTAATTTTTTAATGGTATCAAAGCTAGGTTGTAGTTGGATATTTTGTTCATTTATATGTCGTTCCAGCAGTTCTAGGGTATAATCTACAGGTACATTAGTGAATAACGACACAACGTCGAAACTCACCACTTCAAAGTTGGAAAAGTTTACATTTTTGATTTTATCGATGAAATGTTCGGAGTTCTTTAAGTGGGAAGTAGAAATGTTTCCAAGAAATATCTTTAGTTTTGAAGCCAGCCATTTTGAAAGATTCTGGGTAACACAGTTTATGTTGGAAATTATTGGTCTGAGAGGAATGTTTTCTTTGTGTAGTTTTGGAATTGCATAAAATTTTGAAAGAGTAGGTAAATATGATGTAAATTTCTCGATTAGTTCTTTTTCTGCAGGTATTATCTTTTTGATTGAACTATTAAATTTCTGTTGTGAGTTTTTAAGAGGATTATTGGTTAAGTTGCTATAAGTAGTAGTATCATTTAAGAGGTTGTATGCCTTTTCTGAATACTGTTCCGAGTTCATTAAAACTATGTTACTGCCCTTATCAGATCTAGTAATTACGATGTCTCTATTATTCTGAAGGTTTCTCAATGCTACGTAAAACCTTCGTGGGAACCCTGAGTGTTTCAAAAAATCTTTTTGCATTTTTAAGAGCAATCCAAATAAAATGTCACAGTTTATATCTTGGTTGTTGTTTTTGTTTTTCCATTTTTCAAAGCTAAGGCTTTGATTTATCCATGGGTCCGGATTAGGTAGTGAGAAACTCAATCCAAAACTCAAGAGGGCTTTTTCCGTTTGATTTAAATTATATCTTGATAGATTTCTAACATTATCTTGATTTGTGTATCTGTTCCACAAACTAACGTCAAATAGATGATCAAGTTTGTTTTTTAGATGATTGTTTTTATAGGTTACTTTTCTATCCTTTATAGTACGTGCATAGTCCAATAGTTTTGTAAAAAGGTTATGGTTTTCATACTGGTAGTAAAAACATTGTTGCAAATGCTTGAAACTCCAATAGCAATATCTGAATTTAGTTTTTAAATCTTGTTTGACACCTTCAATTTTGTTTTTAAGGATTTGTTCGAAAATAATTGGAAAAGGTTCATTTTTCTGTATGTACATAAACTTTGAAGTAAGGCTTTTCGGGATGACACAATCTCTCAAACAGTTTTTCAGGAATCCTAAATTACACTTAGTTATGTTTGCTGCCACTAGTTTATCTATATATTTATAAAGGTGCTTCCTAATCAAAAAATGTTGGTTCAGAAAAATAGTTACCTCTTGATGTGTATCGGGATTCATTATGTAATGATCTTGTAATACTACAAATGCTCGTAGTTGATTATTTATTGATGATAAAGTCCTTGAGGTAATATTTTTCAAAAATGGAAAGTAAAAATATTTATTAAATACAAACAACTTAATTAAAATCACAAGAATAAAACAGGATGCCGAGCTTTCGTGATCCATACTCGATTCACATTTTCAAGTCCTTGAAAATGTGAATCGAGTATGGATGATGAAATTTAGCTACTCCATTCTATCTTCATTTCTGGCAACTTGGTAGTTCTTCAAAAAAAAAAAAAAAAAATCTTTTTAACGATGACGTTCTATTTTTTAAGTCTTATCGATCAAGTTCACAAGCGCTTTTGACTCCTTCAAATATTTGTTTGTAGTTAGGTCGATTGTAGTTTCTTCCTTTTGTAGATTGAAGTTTGGGCTTATTTTTTAATAAGGAACGACTCTACTAATTTTCTTCTGGCTGTGTTTTGTAATATTTTTGACAATGAACTGGTGAATTTATATCAAATAGTGTGGTTAAATTTGCTATGAAATACTAATGATGAATGTTTGCTTTATCGCGGTCCAGATAATATTTATGTTGATCGAACCTGATTTTAAAGTTATTAGTTTCTCCTATGTAACTTTTTTCACAGTTCTTGCATTTTATTTTGTATATTCCGAAATTTTTAACTTGATTGATATTATTAGGTTTTAGTGAATATTTAAGTATTATATTATTTGATTTTACAGTCTGTATTGTATTCGGTAGATATTCCTTGATAACTCTTTTTGGTATATTGGGAATTGGTAGTATATTCTTGAATTGGTTTTTGGTAGGGTTTAATTTTAGAAATTTAGCTTTTGCATTTCGTAAAGATTTGTTTATGATACCATCAGGATATTTCAATCTACGGAAGTTATTTTTAATAGTTTTAATTTCTTTATCCAGGTTATTCGGGCTGCAAATTTTATAGGCTCTAAGAAACAGGTTGCTCAAGACAGCTGATTTTGTGGATATATCATGACTCGAGAACCAATGGATGTAAGATGGATTTGCTGTAGGTTTTCTATAAATATCAAAACTTGGAGGTTGATCTATATTCCAGGTTATTAGTACATCTAAAAAGTTTATTTTATTATTTATTGCTTTTTCAATTGTAAATTTAATATCATTATGAAGATTATTAAATTATTATTAGATTATTACCTAATTATTATTAGATTATTACCTAATCCGGACCCATGGATAAATCAAAGCCTTAGCTTTGAAAAATGGAAAAACAAAAACAACAACCAAGATATAAACTGTGACATTTTATTTGGATTGCTCTTAAAAATGCAAAAAGATTTTTTGAAACACTCAGGGTTCCCACGAAGGTTTTACGTAGCATTGAGAAACCTTCAGAATAATAGAGACATCGTAATTACTAGATCTGATAAGGGCAGTAACATAGTTTTAATGAACTCGGAACAGTATTCAGAAAAGGCATACAACCTCTTAAATGATACTACTACTTATAGCAACTTAACCAATAATCCTCTTAAAAACTCACAACAGAAATTTAATAGTTCAATCAAAAAGATAATACCTGCAGAAAAAGAACTAATCGAGAAATTTACATCATATTTACCTACTCTTTCAAAATTTTATGCAATTCCAAAACTACACAAAGAAAACATTCCTCTCAGACCAATAATTTCCAACATAAACTGTGTTACCCAGAATCTTTCAAAATGGCTGGCTTCAAAACTAAAGATATTTCTTGGAAACATTTCTACCTCCCACTTAAAGAACTCCGAACATTTCATCGATAAAATCAAAAATGAAAACTTTTCCAACTTTGAAGTGGTGAGTTTCGACGTTGTGTCGTTATTCACTAAGGTACCTGTAGATTATACCCTAGAACTGCTGGAACGACATATAAATGAACAAAATATCCAACTACAACCTAGCTTTGATACCATTAAAAAATTAATAAACCTTACTCTACAACATGCTTACTTCAATTTTCAAGACAAATATTTTAAGCAGATTTCTGGTCTAGCAATGGGTTCATCACTATCCAATTATCAGCAACATTTTTATGAAGCTATTAGAAAATATCATAGTTTCCCACAATTTCCTAACAATAATCTGGAAACATGATGTCGATGACAATTTTTGCATTAATCCCGAGGAATACAAACACGACACAGTCTTAAATTTTATTAATAATCTCCATAATGATATTAAATAGTTTACATGAAATTATCTAGGTTATAATTATAAACTTTTTAGATGTACTAATAACCTGGAATATAGATCAACCTCCAAATTTTGATATTTATAGAAAACCTACAGCAAATCCATCTTACATCCATTGGTTCTCGAGTCATGATATATCCACAAAATCAGCTGTCTTGAGCAACCTGTTTCTTAGAGCCTATAAAATTTGCAGCCCGAATAACCTGGATAAAGAAATTAAAACTATTAAAAATAACTTCCGTAGATTGAAATATCCTGATGGTATCATAAACAAATCTTTACGAAATGCAAAAGCTAAATTTTTAAAATTAAACCACTACCAAAACCAATTCAAGAAATATACTACCAATTCCCAATATACCAAAAGGAGTTATCAAAGAATATCTACCGAATACAATACAGACTGTAAAATCAAATAATATAATACTTAAAATATTCACTAAAACCTAATAATATCAATCAAGTTAAAATTTTCGGAAATTACAAAATAAAATGCAAGACTGTGAAAAAAAGTTACATAGGAGAAACTAATAACTTTAAAATCAGGTTCGATCAACATAAATATTATCTGGACCGCGATAAGCAACATTCATCATTAGTACGTCATAGGCAAAATTTTAACCACACTATTGATATAAATTCACCAGTCATTGTCCAAAAATATACAAAACACAGCCAGAAGAAAATTAGTAGAGTCGTTCCTTATTAAAAATAGCCCAAACTTCAATCTACAAAAGGGAGAAATTACAATCGACCTAACTACAAACAAATATTTGAAGGAGTCAAAAGCGCTTGTGAACTTGATCGATAAGACTTAAAAAATAGAACGTCATCGTTAAAAAGATTTTTTTTTATAAGACTTAAAAAATAGAACGTCATCGTTAAAGAGTGAAAAACTACCAAGTTGCCAGAAATGAAGATAGAATGGAGTAGCTAAATTCAGATCAACACCAATTCTCTGCCCTTCAGTCCTTGAAAATGTGAATCGAGTATGGATCACGAAGCTCGGCAATCCTCGTTTATTCTGTGATTTTAATAAGTTGTTATGTATATAAATATTTTTTACTTCCATTTTTTGAAAAATATTACCGTCAAGGGACTTTTATCATCAATAAATAATCAACTACGAGCATTTGTAGTATTACAAGATATTATTATTATATAATATATATATATATACTATAATATATATATAATATATTTATATATTGTATATATATATAATATAATAATATAAATATATATATATATATATATACGTATATATATATAATATATAGTATATTATATATATTTATATATATAAATATATTCAAATATTCATACATCATCATTCAGACACTTTTTTCCCATAGACTGGAGGTAAGGTGCGACACATGCACTGGAGACAGAAAAGTAGTAGAAGACTATGACTCATATCACAAATAGGCTCTGAGAGCAAGCGTAGTCCACTACGCCCTTATATCCCGTAATAGAGGTATTGCGACTCGTTGGCACAGTCAGAAAATCCACCCTAGAGCTTCACGGGACCGCGACGGGACCCCTCACTATGGCATCTCGCAATGTGGGGTTCATCCCATTGGCCCCAGGTGGGCCACACCATAGCAAGCACACTCAACAAACCCCACCATTCACTCATATTATGGCACCTATTTTCATCTCCCTTTGCCAACATCACATTCCTCTTCACCAGGCATTCCTTTACTGACTCTTTCCGCAAAATTCTTCTGTCTTGCAGCCGGTCGATTTGCCACACCACCACTATACATCTGCTTAACCAACCGACTATCATCCATCCTATCCACATGACCAAATCATCTCAACGTACTTTTATTCTCTCATTTACTCCTTTCTTCACACCACATAACTACCTAGTGCGTTCATTTCTCATTTTATCAATTCTTCTCACACCTAAGACGCTTCTAAGATTGTCCATCTGAACAAATTGTAATTTAGATCTATACCTCTTATTCCAGACCATAGTCTCCCTACATTAATACAGATAACAACATACCGTCATGTAAAACCCTAGCACACTCAAGATTTAGTCCCTTTACATCCACCAAGGATTTAATTGCTCCAGCCACCTTCTTACCATTCACAACTTTCCTACCACACTCTGCATCATCCGTTCCCTTTTCATTCAACATATATCCTAAATATTAAAATTTAGACACTTTTCCCAGTTACTCACCATCCAATATGACTTCAAGGAAGGATCCAATATTGGGGATTTTGGAACCCCATTTTAACCCCCACCTAAAAATAGACATAAAATTCTTAATTTTCAGACAATTTTGATGGGGAATAAAGCAAACTGCAGCTTTTTTAACCTCTAAAACGTCATTTTTGTTTGTTTTTCTGTGTCTGTAGTCATTGTATCGGCGTTTTCACTTTTTCAGAATCTAATTTTTTGACATTTTTTCGTATCAACTTCTACAATTTTATACATAGATTATTACGCACAAAATGCATATTTCAGTTTTATGATTTTTGGAAAGTTGTGCTCAGAAATTAAAAAGAAAAAAAGTAGGTTTTGAAATTCAACATTGCTGAGCACAATTTTCCAAAAATCAAAAAACTACTTCATGCATTTTGTGCGTAAAAGACACATCTATGTATATTTCAAGTTTGAAGGCATTTCGAAAAAAATTGTAGAAGTTGTTACGAAAAAATGTCAAAAAATTAGGTTCTGAAAAAATGAAAACGCCGAAACAATGACTACAGACACAGAAAAACACCCGAAAATGACGTTTTAGAGGTCAAAAAAAAAGCTGCGGTTTGCTTTTTCCCCCATCAAAATTATCTGAAAATTGAGAATTTATGTCCATTTTTAGGTGGGAGCTAAAATGGGGTCACAAAATCCCCAATATTGGATCTTCCCCTTCATACCGAAGACTGTCCTCACTCACAACCATAACCTTACTCTTATCCACATTTACTTTCAAACCCCTCCTTTTACACACCCTCTACCAATCCTCTCTCTTTTCAGATTCGCCAAACAAAACCAGATCATCTGCATATAATAAATACAATTTATTCTTCCTCTCTCTCTCTCATTTTCTCAATCATTTGTTCCAATGTAATATTGATTTCAGACATCCTAAACCACTTTTAAACGGCAACCTTGTTCTTCATCCAATCACTCCATCAGTCACTCGACGCACTCTTTCGACCAAAATACCAGCATATATCTTCCCTACAACACTCAATAAACTAATTCCCCTATAATTCCTACAGTTACCCTTATCCCCCTTACCCTTATATAAGGGTAAATATATATATATATATATAATATATAATATATGAAAATAAAAATATAAATATATATATATATATATATATATAATATATATATATATATAATATATATATATATATATATATATATATATATATATATATATATATATAATATACGCATACCTATATATATATATATATATATATATATATATATATATTATATATATATATATATATATTATATATATATAAAGTATATATATATATAAGATATATATATATATATATATATATATATATATATATATATGTGTGTGTGTGTGTGTGTGTGTACCCTTATATAAGGGTAAAATAAGCATTACTGCTCTCCTCCAATCCATCGGAACTATACCCTCCATAAAAGCTTTGCTACACAACTTCCAAATCCACCCAATCATCATCTCGCCTCTGTTCTTAATCATTTACCAGTAATTTCATCTATACCTGCAGATTTACCATTCTTTCAACTTTCTCACTCTACCCCCATTAACCTTCTCGTTCTAATGACCTCAATCCCCAAAATGCCTATTTCGTCCTTGCACTATCACACCCACACATATTCACTATCACATCTTCATTACTGCCAGTGTTATGCAGATTTTCGAAGTGTTCCCCCCACACTCTCCTCACATCCATTATATCAGTTATGAAAGCACCATACCTATTCATTATTCTAAGCAGATTCCCCCTATTATCATCCTTAACCTTCCGTTCTTCCTTCCAGAAGAGCTTCTTATTCCCTTATAAGTCCCTATTCATCCTCCTTGCAAAGTTCATTTACTTTTTTTCCTCCTACGTAATGCAATCTTTTAGTATTTCTTTTTTTGTCCTTATATAATTCCAAACATCTTTTTTTTGAAAACCTCATTTATTTTGGTACATTCAACAAACGCTTCTCTTTTGCTTTTAACCGCTTACATCACCTCCTCATTCCACTACTCACTGTTAACATTCTTAATTCCTACTTTAGCACATCCACATACTTCTTTTGCACTACTTACAACCGCTTCTTTCATTTGTTTCCAGATTTGTTCAGTTTCAATTTGTTCACATTCAACTGATATATTTACAAGCGGTCTTAAATACTTATCCTTATTACGTTGTTCCTCTAACTTATCAATGTTTAATTCTACCCACTTCCTGCTTTATCATGTTCCTAGCCATAAAAAAACTGAATTAACTTAATTTATTCACAAACACACATAATGATCCGATTAACCATTTCTACCCCCCTTATTGATTTAATATCCAACACATACTATCAACATCTCCTTCTTCACCAACACAATAATCAGTCCATGATCATTTCACTTCGATGCCATATCTACCTACACCAACTCTATATACTTATGAATCTCTTATGTTTAAAGAAAGCATTACTTGCAAACATATCTCTCTCCTCAGAGAAATTCACTTTCCTCCATTTCATTTTCTCTCGACAACCCCAAATCCCACCTGTTATAAATCATCTTCTTTTGATCAACATATCCAATCATTTAGGTCACCCAAAACAAATCAATCTGAAACTCCTATTCACCACATCCAAAACATCATTCATATTTTCCACCTTATCACACTTTCTCAACATTACAATTCTTCCATTTCATCTATAGAACCTGCCATTTTAGCCCCCACCTAAAAATGGACATGAAATTCTTAATTTTCAGATAATTTTGATGGGGAAAAAAGCAAACCGCAGCTTTTTTTTTTACCTCTAAAACGTCATTTTAGGGTGTTTTTCTGTGTCTGTAGTCATTGTTTTGGCTTTTTCATTTTTTTAGAATCTAATTTTTTGACATTTTTACGTATCAATTTCTACATTTTTTTGTAATGACTTCAAACTTGAAATATGCATAGATGGCTCCATTACGCACAAAATGTACGAGGTAGTTTTTTGATTTTTTGGAAATTGTGCTCAGCAATGTCGCATTTCAAAACCCACTTTTTTTTTTAATTGTAGAGCACAATTTTCCAAAAAATCAAAAAAACTACTTCGTGCATTTTGTGCGTAATAGACCCATCTATGCATATTTCAAGTTTGAAGTTATTGTAGAAGTTGATACGAAAAAATGTCAAAAAAATAGGTTCTGAAAAAATGAAAATGCCGAAACAATGACTACAGACACAGAAAAACACCCGAAAATGACGTTTTAGAGGTCAAAAAAAGCTGCGGTTTGCATATATGCCCATCAAAATTGTCTGAAAATTAAGAATTTCATGTCCATTTTTAGGTTGGGCTAAAATGGGGTCCCAAAATCTCCAATATTGGATCTTCCCCTTAGATGGACCATATGTCACAAACCCGCATAGTTTGAATTTTGCGTAACTTTAAAATTTACCGTTTAGAAATTCTAGTACTTTCGCAAACAAAATCTAACAATAGCTCTGTACCAACAGGTCACTCATTAGAAATTGGCAACTCCTCCTCTCCCCTCTCATTCCTTTCCACACCAGCAAATACACATTTCCCACCACACCACTCATTTTCACCGTTTCCTTTCATCTTTGCTTCTGTCACAGCGAGCAAATCAAATTTGCCCTTTCTAAATGAATCCAACACTTCTCTCCTCTTCTAATCAACATTTATTCCTCTGACATTCCATGTACCCATTCGTTTCACACAGTTTCGTCGAAAGATAGAAGGTTGCTTACAGCGATCATGACCTTCTCCATGGCATGCATTAGCAAAAGAAAAGTGGTAGTGTGCAGCCAACCCAACTACCACTGTCCCTTTTGCCGCCTACTACGACACGCAGAACTTAAGCTGTGGGCAATTTTTCTTCTCAATCACATATGGATTTAAGGGATAGGGATGTCTGTAGGATGTTGTCTAGAAGAGGAGTGTGAGTAGTAATGTAGCAGATGAAGGGATCGCACCGATTTCTCAAAAGGTATAAGAGCTATAGGTCTGAAACTTGGAATATAATTTATGTATGGGTTAAGCTCGAAACAGGCGAAATTTCAAGTCTCTAGGATGTATATAAGGGGTACCTCCCCCCCGAGAGCGTTGCTCAAAATATCGCTTACGCCTTTGTTGCGGATTCTGAGCGAGCGAAGATTAGGCTTAAGACGAGTCCGGTTCGAAAGTGATGACGTAATCTCGTCGTAGACGAGATTACGTACCCCTGCGTTCTCTCATAAGGGGGGACGCTGCCCCCTAAAAAATTAAAATGATCGAAGAAGACTGAAATTTGGAGGCTGGGTAGAGGAACCGGAGTTGGAGAAGGATTCTGAGTCGGGTTCAGATTCGGAGTCCAGGGACCCCCCCCCCCGGAGGGGGGTCCCCTCCTGAAAATAGAAGAAATGCATGGAATGCAAAAACAGAGGAACAAGAGAAGAAGAAAGGAAGAAGGAGGAAGCAAGAAGAATGAGGAAGGAGGAGTCTCAGAAGGATTCAGAATCAGAGGAGTCGGAGTCAGTACCGGCACCGGTGCTGGAGCCGGTGCGGTGCTGAGTTAATAAACATTCGTATAACAACAATGTTGGTATCCTTATATATGTTATCGAGCCTGTAGATTTCGAAAATAATGGTTTCAGAACCATCAAGAAAAAAAAATTTAAAAATTTAACAAATTTTAAAAAAAAATAAAAAAAAATTAAAAAAAAATTAAACATTTTTTATTCTTTTTAAGTTTATAACTTAAAAAAATTTACGTTTTTTATATAAATCAAACAGCCTCCAGAGCCTCCAGAGCCTGCAGAGCCTCCCCACCCTCCTCAGCCTTCCAGAGCCTTCCAGAAGCCACCAGAGCCTCCAGAAGCCTCCAGAGCCTCCAAGGAGGCCTCCCACCCTCCTCATACCTCCCTTAGCCTCCAACCCTCCCACCATATGATCTATTGATTCATGTCATATTTTGTATAACAATAACACAAAAACTTTAATTTATATTTTTTGTTTTATATTTTTTAAACGGTTTGTTTTTTACTAAAATTTTACGCTTTTTATGTTTATAACTTAAGAAATTTGTGTTTTTATATAACATAACACAAAACTTTCATTTATTTTTTGTTTTAATATGCTTTTAAAACAGTTTGTTTTGTGCTCAAAATTTAAAACTTTTCCATGTTTAAAACTTAAGAAATTTGTGTTTTTACATACCCTAAACACTGTAAATCAGTAAAATCAAACAACCCACCCCCCTCCTC
The DNA here is from genome assembly GCA_015478945.1 of Trachelipus rathkii. Taxonomy (NCBI): domain Eukaryota; kingdom Metazoa; phylum Arthropoda; class Malacostraca; order Isopoda; family Trachelipodidae; genus Trachelipus; species Trachelipus rathkii. The sequence goes on from JABUQX010047976.1 coordinate 69,429, forward strand.
CTCCCCCCTCCCCTACCCCAGCCCTGGATATTTTACATTAACATAATAATATTTAACAAAATTTTATCATAACCTTGTCAATTATCATACTGATCAATAAATATATGCTAACGTAACAAAGTTTCACATCAATAAGCAAACATAGCATCAGCTGAACCAAACGAATATAATGTACGCTACAAACCTAACACATCTTAATCACGAATAAACAGTTAACATTAAACAAAAGTTTCGTAGCTTCACACAACAGTAAAGGAACTAACACTGCTTACAGAACGTACCCTATTCACACTTTTTTTTTTCAAACATATATCACTGATATTTTTACATTAAAATAATAACATTTAACAAAATTTATCATAACCTACTTAATTATCATACTGGTCAATGAATATATGCTAATGCGACAAAGTTTTCATATCAATACTGCAAACATAACATCAACAGAACTATGAATATAATGTACAACGACAAACCTAATGCCCGGATAAACAGTCAACATTAACAAAGTTCCATACTTAAGCAACAGGAAAGTAACTAACGTTGCATACAGAACGTAACCCTTCCACTTTTTCTAACATATCATTATTATTTTTACAATTAACATAGTAACATTTAACAAAAAATTATCATAACCTAACCTAATTTTCATTATGACCAAAGACAAAACATGATTCTTTTGCTTGAATATAGATAATTATATCATAGAAGTTTGTACAACCCTGACATCAGAATTAGCTAGTCTCTCAAATGGACTCTCGATTAAAAAGGCTTGTGGCTCGGAACATCCTACAGTTTTTTTCGTCTTCTCCTGCACAGCTGTGGATTAACGTATTAAAATACCTGCAGCTGACGCCATCCCCCAACATATGTGTTCTATACAATCTAGTGATAATAATGATAATTAGTGCTAACAGTGATAGTGATAATAGTGTTATTAATGTTATTAGTGTTATTAATTAATGTTATTGATAATAGTTCCAGTGTTTGTGATGAAAATATTATTAATTATTGATATCAATATTATTGATAATAGTGCTAGTGATGAAAATATTGTTAATGTTGGTAGTTATATGTATATGTGTGTATTTATGTATGTATGTATGTATGTATGTATATATATATATATATATATATATATATATATATATATATATATGTATATATATATATATATATATATATATATATATATATATATATATATATATATATATATATTATGTTTGTATTTTTTAAATTTTTTTTATGTATATTATATTTAATTTTATATAAAAGCGCCCGGTAGCTCCTTCAGTGGTAGAGCAACTCGCCAAACAAAGCGAGGGTTCCCAGGTTCCATCAACTGGTCGGGGTGGGAAGAATGTGAGCTTTTCCTTCAATACTTAAGGCTTGCTCCGTCCTGTTCGCGGGACGGTTAATTGAGTTACCCCCCTCCTTGATTTAATGGCCCTGCCCGTGAGACAGTAGAAAAAATCAAAATAAAAAAAAAAAAAAAAAAAAAAAAAAAAAAAAAAAAAAAAAAAAAAAAAAAAACTAGCATTGCATGCAATACGTAACTTATTCACACTTTTTATCTCTAACATATCATTATTATTTTTTGCACGAACATAGTAACATTTAATAAAGAATTCCATCAATCACCATACTAAGTATCATTACCTGAACCAGCCACAACGAAAATACGACTAACGCAACAAAGTATTTCACATCACTAAAGGCTAACATATCATGCCTGACCTAAGAATATAATAAGTACAAACAACAATACCTAACATGACCTTAAGCATGAAATTAAATCGCATAACATTCCAATCACTAAAGTACCATACTTAACAACAGTAAAGTAACTATCGATGCATACAAAAACGTAACCGTTCATTCTGCGTTTTTCAAAACATATTCTAAACATATCATTATTATTTTCACCTTAACAAATATTTATCATCACCATACCTGATTATCATACTGATCATACGAATATATGGCCAACGTAACAAAGTTTTTGCCTTAAAAAAGCTAACCATAAACATAGTCTGGCTTAACAAAGCTAACCTAACACAGCTTAAGCAAGAAGTAAACAGCTAACATTAACAAAAGTTTCATACTTTAACAAACAAGTAAAAGTAACTAACAATCGCAAACAGACTGAACAGGTACGAAGTTGGAGGAGGTAAATATTCAATTTAACAAATCAGAATATGCGATACGAGACTCAAATAACATTAAAACTCGATTGGTTTAAAATTTTTGTTTTAAAAAACTTTTAATTTATTTTTAATTTTATTTCCTAAACTTTTTGTTTTTAAATAAAACTTTTGTTTATTTTTATTTATTTCTTTAAAACTTTTTGCTTTAAAACTTTTATTTATTTTTTAATTTTATTTCTTTAAAAACTTTTTGTTTTTAAAAAAAACTTTTAATTTTTATTTTATTTCTTTAAAACTTTTTGTTTTTAACTAAAAATTTTACACTTTTCATGTTTATAACGTAAAAATTTGTGTTTTTTATACACACCTAAAACGGTAAAATCAGGGAATCAGTAAGATCAGACACCCACCTTCCCTCCCTCTCCCGGCCTAATCCCTAAATCTAGTGAGGTATTGATCTATTGAGCTATTGATCTTTTGATTCAACGTCATCATGTCGAGTATCATTTTGGGAAAAGATAAACACAGCATAAAAATAAGTTCTTTTATACTAACCAACGAATAATATGTTGACGTTACAAAGTTTCCACATCAATAAAAGCTAACATAACATAACCTGATGCAAGAATATAATGTAAAAACATGAAGAGCCCACAACGCTTCGAATAGGAGTTAACAGATCACATTCGAAAGTACCAACTTAACGAACAAGAAAGTAACTAACGTTGCATACAGAACGTACCCTATTCACCCTTTTTCAAACATATCTCCTAACATATCACTATTATTTTACATTAACATAGTAACAATTAACAAAAAATTTATCATAACCTAACCTTTTTATCATACTGACCACGAAAATATGCTTAACGTAACAAAGTTTTCCGCATTCAATAAAGCTTAACAATATCATAAGCTTGTAACTAAGAATTATAATGTATAGCGCCAAAAACCTACATATCCTATGTCGAATAAACGTCAAACAATTAACAAAGTACCATACTTAATAAACAGGAAAGTAACTATCGCAGCATACAGAACGTACTCCCTATTCACCCTTTTTTTCAAACATATCATCTAACGTATCACTAGTTTAGTTTTACATACATAGTAACATTTTAACAATAAAAATTTATCATTACGCTAATGCAATTATCATACTGCCAACGAAAATACGCTAATGCAACAAAGAATTTCCACTAATAAAGCACATATAACCTTCCTAAGAATATAATGTTGGCCACCGCAATCCTAACACATCTTAAACAAATAAAACAGTTAACATTAACAAAGTTTCATTCTTAACATTAACAACAGTAAAAGTAACTAACATTTCTACAGAACGTACCCTATTCATACTTTTTTCAAACATAAGATTGTCTATAAGTAGCCTCTGTTAATTTTAACATTAACAATAAGTAACATTTAACAATAATTTACCATACCCTAACCTAATTATCCTACAGGTCTACGAATATATGCTGACGTACAAGTTTTCACATCAATAAAGCTAACAATCATAGCCTGAACTAAGATTATAACGCAGAATGACAACCTAACATACCTCCAGCTCGAATAAAATGCTACAATATCAAAGTTCCATACTTAACAGCAGTAAAGTACTAACAATGCCATGCAAGAATGAACAGGTATGAAGCTGATGAGGTAAATATTCATTTAACAAGTCAGTAAGAGCTGTGTTTGTTTAATTTATTTTTAATTTCATTTCTTTTAAAACTTTTTGTTTTTTTAACAAACTTTTATTTATTTTTAATTTTATTTCCTTAAAAAACTTTTTTTTGTTTTTAACAATCAAACTTTTATTTTTTTAATTTCAATTTTAATTAAAACTTTTGTTTTTTTAAAAAAACTTTTAACTTTTTTTTTTTTTAAATTTGTTAAATTTTATTTCTTTAAACTCTTTTTGTTTTTACTAAAAATTTTATTCTTTTTATGTTTATAACGTAATTTTTTTTTACATTTTTACATACACCAAAGCTGTAAAACAGTAAATCAAGTTAAATCAAACCCCACACCCCACCAATCCTACCTCTCACAAATGATCTATTGATCTATTGATTCCAAGTCACACATCGAGTATCATTTTGAAGAAACATTAACGAATAAAAACTAAGTTCCCTTTATTTTATACACTGATCAACGTATATATACCTACGTAACAAAATTTTCACATTAAAAAAGCTAACATAACATAAACTGATGTAAGAATATAATGTGCACACCAAAACCTGAAATAACCCTTATGCACGACATAAACTGGTCAAACATTAAAAGTTCTACACTTAACAACAGTAAAATTAACTAACATAGATACATAAAACCGTACCATATTCCTCATTTATCAAGCCATTATCTAACATGGCAATGATAATTTTACATTATTTCACATTAATAAAGCTAACATAGCATCACCTGAACTAAGAATATGATGTACAATGGCAAACCTAGCACACCTTATGTACGAATAAACTGTTAACATTAACAAAGTTCCAAACCTGTTTCACTAAAGTTATCAGATACAATTCGAGAATTTGTTCAAACTCCTCCCACTTTTCGAAACAACGCAATACCTATGATTCTTGTCTGGTTCGTTTTCGAAACATTATGCAATACCATTGATTCTTGTTTTGTTAACAAAGTTTCACACTTAACAACAGTAAAGTAACTAACATAACATACAAAAATCGTAACCTATTCCTACTTTCTCAAGCATATCTCTAACATAACAATGTTAATTTTACATTAACATGGTAATATTTAACAAAAATTTATCATAACATTGGCTAATTATCTTACTGATCAACGAATATACGCTAATAATGTACAAAAGTTTTCACATCAATTAAAGCTAACATAGCATAACCCGAACTAAGAAAATAATGTACAACAACAAACCTAACACAACTTACACATGAATATAATTAACATAACATTAACTAAAAGTTCGCACTTAACATCGAGTAAAATAAACTAACTTTGTCGCAAAAACGTAAACTAGTCATACTATACTTTTTTCAACATTTCTCTAAACCATATTAACGTTATATTTGGCATTGACACTGTAATATTTAGCAAATATTTAATCAACTTCCTTGTCTAATTATCATACAGACCTAACGAAATATGCTAACGAACAAGACGTTTTTTAAAATTAACATACGTAATATTAACAAAAATTTATCAAGACCTACATACTATATAAAACCCCAACAAATAATTGCAAACATAACAAAGTTTTTATCCAACCATAACATAAAAATAAAGTTCTTTGAATAAAATACGTATTAAAGTTTAATAGTTTACCGATCCTAAAGCCGTAAATCAGTAAATCAAACCATCCGTCCCATCCCCGCCCCGTCCATCCAGCCTTCCATGATCTTGTGATCTGTTGACTCAGGTCACATTTCGGAGTATCATTTCGGATAAACATAACATAAAAATAAGTTTCATTTATTTAACTTACCACCGAAATATGCTAGAACGTAACATTGTTTTCACCATTAATAAAGCTAGCATAGCAATTACCCAGAACTAAAATATAATGTAGCAATGACAAACCTAGCACAACCTACGCATGAAAATAAACTGTAAACATTAACAAAGTTCTATACGGTATAACAGTAAAGTGTACCCTAGCTCAGAGTACCAGACCGCAACCTATTCACAAAACTTTTTCAAAGGCATATCTCTACTATCATCAATGTTAATTTTTACATTAACATGTTAATATTTAACAAAAAATTTAGCCGTAAACTTCAAATTATCATACTGACCGCGAATATAAAGCTAACGTAGCAGTTTTTTTACCCATTAAACATAGTAAAGATTTAACAAATTTCATCAAATCATAACCATAATAAGACTAAATTATGCATACTCCCACAATAATTGCAAACACAACAAAGTTTTAACCCAAACATAACATAAAAAATAACAAGTTTTATGCGCCAAACTTAACATAAAACAAGTTTCCTTTGAAGAAATATCATAGTAATGTTGTATAGTTACTGATTTTAAAAAAAGCTGTAAATCAATAAATCAGTAAATCAAACCATCCGACCCTTCTACTCCCTTCACCCACCTACCTTGAATCTATTGATTCTATCGATTCAAGTCATATTTCGAGTATCATTTTTGGATAAAACATACCATAATAAGTTCTTTAATACACTGGACCAAGGATAGAATCATTAATCATACTGATCAATAAATATATGCTAACGTAACAAGTTTCCACCATCAATAAGCAAACATGCAAATCGGCTGAACTAACGAAATAATGTGTATAACAAAACCTAACAACTAACAAAAACCTAACACATCTTAAACCGAATAAACAGTTAACAATTAAACAAAGTTTCGTATCGGGGTACTGTCACAACAAGTAAAGGAACTAATAACACTTATGTGCTTAACAGAACGTACCCTATTCACAGTTCACTTTTTTTTCAAACGTATCACTGATATTTTTACATTAACATAATAACATTTAACAAAAATTTATCATAACCTAACTTAATTATCATACTGGTCAATGGATATATGCTAATGCGACAAAGTTTTCATATCAATACTGCAAACATAACATCAACAGAACTATGAATATAATGAACAACGACAAACCTAATGCCCGAATAAATAGTCAACATTAACAAAGTTAAATACTTAGCAACAGGAAAGTAACTAACGTTGCATACAGAACGTATTTTTAATTTCATTTCTTTAAAACTTTTTGTTTTTAAAAAACTTTTATTTATTTTTAATTTTATTTCCTTAAAACTTTTTGTTTTTTAAAAAAAACTTTTGTTTATTTTTAATTTTATTTCTTTAAAACTTTTTGCTTTTAAAAAACTTTTATTTATTTTTAATTTTATTTCTTTAAAACTTTTTGTTTTTAAAAAAACTTTTAATTTTTAATTTTATTTCTTTAAAACTTTTTGTTTTTACTAAAAATTTTACACTTTTCATGTTTATAACGTAAAAAATTTGTGTTTTTGTACACCCTAAAACGTTAAATCAGGGAATCAGTAAATCAGACCACCCATCCTTCCCTCCCTCCCAGTCCCAACCCTGATCTAGTGAGGTATTGATCTATTGAGCTATTGATCTATTGATTCAAGTCATATGTCGAGTATCATTTTGGGTAAACACAGCATAAAAATGTTCTTTTTATACTAATCCTCGAATATATATTGACCTAACAAAGTTTCCACATCAATAAAGCTAACATAACATAACCTGTTGCAAGAATATAATGTAAAACATCAAACCTAACATAGCTTAAATACGAATAAACAGTCAACATTACCAAGTACCATACCTAACAACAAGAAAGTAACTAACGTTGCATACAAGGTTATGATAAAATTTTGTTAAATATTATTATGTTAATGTAAAAATATCCAGGGCTGGGTAGGGGGGGGGGGGGGGGGGGGAGTGGTTTGATTTACTGATTTACAGGTTTAGTGTATGTAAAAACACAAATTTCTTAAGTTATAAACATGAAAAGCGTAAAATTTTAGTAAAAAACAAACTGTTTAAAGCATATATAAAAAAAATAAATGAAAGTTTTGTGTTAGGTTATATAAAAACACAAATTTCTTAAGTTATAAACATAAAAAGCGTAAAATTTTAATAAAAACAAACTGTTTAAAGCATATAAAACAAAAATATATGAAAATTTTGTGTTATGTTATACAAAATATGACATGAATCAATAGATCATAGGTGGGGAGGGTTGTGAGGCTAGGGAGGATGAGGAAGGTGGGGAGGCTCTGGAGGCTGTTTGATTTATATAAAAAACGTAAATTTTTTTAAGTTATAAACTTAAAAAGAACAAAAAATGTTTAATTTTTTTTTTTTAATTTTTTTTTTTAAATTTGTTAAATTTTTAAAAAAAAAATTTTAATTTTTATTTTTTTTTTTTTTTTAATTTTTTAATTTTTTTTCTTGATGGTTCTGAAACCATTATTTTCGAAATCTACAGACTCGATAACATATATAAGGATACCAACATTGTTGTTATACGAATGTTTATTAACTCAGCACCGCACCGGCTCCAGCACCGGTGCCGGTACTGACTCCGACTCCTCTGGTTCTGAATCCTTCTCAGACTCCTCCTTCCTCATTCTTCTTGCTTCCTCCTTCTTCCTTTCCTCTTCTCTTGTTCCTCTGTTTTTGCATTCCATGCATTTCTTCTATTTTCAGGAGGGGACCCCCTCCGGAGGGGTCCCTGGATTCCGAATCTGAATCCGACTCAGAATCCTTCTCCAACTCCGGTTCCTCTACCCAGCCTCCAAATTTCAGTCTTCTACGATCATTTTAATTTTTTAGGGGGCAGCGTCATCCCCTTACGGGGGGACGCAGGGGTACGTAATCTCGTCGTAGAGATTACGTTCGAACCGGACTCGTCTTAAGCCTAATCTTCGCTCGCTCAGAATCCGCAACAAGGGCGTAAGCGATATTTTGAGCTACGCTCTCGGGGGGGAGGTACC
>JABUQX010047977.1:0-2500 GCA_015478945.1 Trachelipus rathkii
ATCTACATAAACTTGAAAAAGCAAAGGTAAAGGCTTAAAAATACGTAACGTTAACAGAAATATGTGTTAAGCAGTATGCCTAGATAAATATGTTAAATTTAAAATGTTAAAAAAAAGTAACACTTAAAAAACTTATCTTAAGATTCCGGATGGTAAAAGTTTCAATTTTCCATCTGAATCCATTATAATTATAAAATATCAACAAACAGACAATTAATAAGAAACTAAAGCAATATCAAGGGTGTTTAAATTAAAACTTGAAAATGAACAACTAAAAAATTTTAAAACTGAAATGATTAAAAACACACCACATCCTCACAACACGAGTTCTAACTATCAACTATGTATTATATATATATATATATATATATATATATATATATAATATATATATATCAATAAATTAATTATAAATAAATACATTAATACATATATTATAAAATATAATATATAAAAATAAAAAAAATAAATAAATAATAATATAGTATCATCACATCATCATCATCATCATCATCGAATCATCATCATCATCATCATATCATCATCATTCATTCATCATCACCATCCTTCTCTCCCCGAAGACTGGATGGTAAAGGTGCTAAAAACATACACCGGAAACAAGAAAAATAGCTAGAAGAAGTATGAAGCAAGTAGAAAAGCAAAGCCCGCAGCCTTACCCGCCCCCTTATACCCAATTAGTGAAACTCGTCGCAGTCAGAAAAATCCACCCTAGAGCGCTTTCATGGCGACCTCGATGGACCCTCGCTATGACAATCTCGTCAATGTGAGGTTCATTCCTTGACCCAGGTGGGCTACAACCATACCCCCTCACAAAACCCCGCCATTCACCCTATTATGCACCTTACTTCTCGCCTCTGCCAAACTCACAGTTCTCCTCCGAGGCATTCCGTTTCTGGTCAATCCACTTTTTCTATGTCTCAAATCCGGGCGATCCAACACACTCACCACTATTTCATCCGTTTCACGACGACCCATTCATCCATCCCTTCCACATGACCAAACCATCTCAACTACTTTTCATTTATTCTACTCATTTTACCCCATCTCCACACCCAAAACAACTCCATAATACTTAAAGTGCTCATGGGTCAACATTTCTTGGCCCTGATAACACAACACTAAGATTTTCCATCTGAACACATTGTACTTTAAATCTATACCTCTTATCCAGACCATTTAGCCCACCTACGTATACATTAACACAGGTAACAACTTACCCTCATGTAAGACCCCAGTGCACTCAAGACTCAGTCCCTTTACATCCACCAAGGATTTAATTGCACCTATCACCTTCCTGCCATTCACAACTTTCCTTACGTACACTCGTGCATCATCCGTCCCTTTTCATTCACATATATCCTAAATATTCAAATTCAGACACTTTTTCCAGCTGTTCACCACCTTCTAACATAACTTCACACCGATACTGTCCTTACTCACCTCCATCACCTTACTCTTATCTATGTTTACTTTCAAACCCCCTCCTTTTACAGACCCTACCAAATCCCCCTGTCAATCTCTCAAACTTTCTTCAGATTCGCCACACAAAACAAAATAAAAAATTCATCTCATGTAATAGGTACGGACCCTCCACCCTCTTTCCATGCTCCATTATTCTAACCACTATCCTTGTCACCCCTTACCTCTAATATCTTTTATAACCATCCATATACAAATTGGATCGCCAGGAGACATAGCACATCCATGTCTCAACTCCGCTATTAATATTAAACAATCACTTTCAACTCCATTTATTCTTACACACGCTTCAACTATCATTCATACATGACTTTTGATCTAATTTCAGAAGGCTTACCACCAAACACCATATAAACACTACACCTGGCCATAGAGCCTCCCTATTAATCCTATTATGCGCCTGTTGCAAATCATAAAACCTAAATACAATTTATTCTTCTTCTCCCTCATTTTCTCAATCATTTGTTTCAATGTAAAGATTTGATCCACACATCCTCTACCACTCCTAAACGCACCTTGTTCTCTATATATAAATATATATATATATATAATATATAAATATAATATATATATATATATATAATATATATATATATATATGTGTTGTATAGCGAAATATATATATATATATATATATATATATATATATATATATATATATATATATTAGGGATGTACCGGAACCAGAATTTTTGGTTCCGGCCGGAACCGGAACTTTTTGACTTCCGCTACACCTTACATATTCTACTTAAAACTTGTCTGATTAACAAGTGGAGTCTCTCTAGAAGTATCTGGCATCTTGTCATATCCATACTGTGAGCTCTTAGTTTTCTGTAAGCCAAAATTTGGATAAGCGGATCAATAAATTTATTAAGTAAAATAGGAATATACTATATAAAGTTCTACGGGTCTTCAAAGTTTAAAAAGCTTTTTTCAGAAAAGCATTTTTTTAAAAAGCTTTTTTTTTTCAGAAGCGGGTAACGTGTTTGAGGATAAGAGA
>JABUQX010047977.1:12500-15000 GCA_015478945.1 Trachelipus rathkii
CATCTTCTACTACAAAAGCGAAGTGGTGGATCCAATAAATGACGAAGAATCAAAATTAAAAAGTATTTTAAAGAAACATATATAAAAAGCAAAAATAACGAATCTATTATTAGATAAACCTGAAAAATTATCTTTAGTGCTAGTGTTTTAGCATCTGCTGGTGAGTGTATCCCAACTTTATCATAGTGTTTTACCATCTGCTGGTGAGTGTACCCCACGTTGTGTACCAATTCTCTTGCAATGAATGTGGATGTAACTCCACTTGTATTGGTTAACGGCAATGTCAATCCATTCAGGTTAGGAGTAGGTTCACGGCAGGGCCGATCGAGACAGCACACCGTAGGCGTTAGCAGTAGTTGCTGGCAGTAGAGATAGGTAGGGTTAGGTTAAGGTTTGTTGGGTTCGTTAGGATTCCCTTAACGAAACCAAAAACTTAACCTTACCTTTATTATTATTATTATTATTATTATTATTATTATTATTATTATTATTATTATTATTATTATTATTATTATTATTATTATTATTATTATTATTATTATTATTATTATTATTATTATTATTATTATTATTTATTATTATTATTATTATCTATATTATTATTATTATTATTATTATTATTATTATTATTATTACTATATAGATAGTAATACTATAAGATCAATAGAAATTGATATATATTATGTTATAATATTATATATTATATATATATATATATCATATATAATATATATATGATATATTATTTAATTTTTATTTCGCACATATCACATTTCCTGCAATGTCCTTGCAAGGTTGGTAATGGTGGTAATATTAATTTACAATTTATCACCGCCATTACACGAGAGCCAGTATGGGTAAGAAGGGGGTTTTCAGCCCTTGCTATCAGACGAAAAGTTGGTAAATTTTCTTCAAATGACTCGAACCTGCTTCGAGAGAAAAGAGCATGCTTCACCATGCTGCAACATAGTTAATTAATCATTTAAAATTCTTCTTTTTAATTACTTTTGTCTTTTAATATTGCAAAATTACCAAAAGAAATGGGGCTCAAAAACTTTGTAGGCTCCTCCATCTCAGATTCCAAAATAAAATTAATTTAAATGTATAAAATTTTGCATTGTTAAATAATCCCGAATCTTAAAAATTAATTTTTTTCATGTAAGTAGATAGAGTTATATTCGAATCAAAAAACATTCTTTCTCCTGAAAAAGATGGTTCCGACCATTTTAGGTAGACTCTTCAGACTTTCGTTCCTTATTCTTCATAAAACTCTTTCAAGACTAGTCCCTTCTTCTTTAAAAATCTTCTTTCTGACCCTTCTTCTTTTTCGCAATCCCCTCTGGTTTCCAACTGCTTCACAACTTGACTACGTCGAATCATAACAATCAGATATATATATATATCAATATATATATATTATATATATATATCATATATATAATTATATATATATATATATTATATATATTATATATATATATATATAATAAAGAATTATATTTGATATTTATTTACATATTTTCCCACTATCGTTTATGCATTGCGGTCTGTGGTTTAAGCGCTGGTCATAGTCTTTTTTTGCTTCGAGCTTTGTTTAGTCGCCTATGGCTTAAATTGCGATAAAACGAATTTCTGGATAGTTGGAATATAAAAGAGTAAAGTCATATGGTGAATTATTTATTTAATATTTTCCGGCGTCTTATAACATTTTTTCCTAAAGACCTTTAAGTCTAAATTTTTTTTTTAATGCTTCATTTCAATTAATTTAGAGCCGATGCTGTCATTTTTATAAAAATCGACGTTGCCGAGGTTCTGCCCGACTATTACCAAAATAATTTTAATTTAGTTTTATCAAAGTCCATTGTTAATAATAATAATACTATTAGTTTACAGGCTATTAATATTGCTAGTATTAATTAATAAAGTAATAAATTGTATTATTATTAGTATTATATATATATACTAATATATATATATATATAATACTATATAAGTATATATATATATATATATATATTTATATATATATTAAATATATTATATAATCGTTATACTATAGGAGTATATATTATAATATATATATATATGTATATTATATATACTATTAATATATATATATATTATTATATGATATATTATGTATCTATATATATATATATATTATATATATATATATATATATATATATATATATATATATATACAATAACAATAACAATAATAATGATAAGCTACAGAAAAGCTATATATTAATTAATAAATGGTTTAAAAATAAAAGTAGAAGTGAAATGAATTTAAGAATAAATTATTAAAATTCTAAAAAAAAAATGAAAATAAATAAATAAAATTAAAATTAAAAATTAATAAAATAATAATTAATAAATATAAAAATTATAAAATATAAAAAAGATTTAAATAAAACTGTAATTTTTTTTGTTATATATAATATATATATATATATATATATATATATATATATATATAATATATATATATATTG
>JABUQX010047978.1:5000-30000 GCA_015478945.1 Trachelipus rathkii
ATGTATGTATTGTGTATGTATGTATGTATGTGTATAATGTATTGTAATAATGTATGATTGTATGTATGTATGTAAAAATATGTAATAATAGTAATAATATAATAATATGTATGTAATAATAATAATATGTATATATACAGTAATATATGTAATATGTGTATGTATGCTAATAATAATAATATATAATATATATATATCATATATATAATAATATGTAATAATATGTAATAATAATATAAAAATATATAATAATAATATATAATAATAATAATAATAATAATAATAATAATAATATGTAATAATAATAATAATATAATAATAATAATATATGTAATAATAATATATATATATGTAATATATATGTAACATGTATATATATATGTGCTGTATGTATATATATATGTTTATGTATGTATTTATGTATATATATATATATATGTAATAATATAATATATAATATATATATATAATTTATATATATGTAATAGTATATGTATATAATAATATAATATAAATATAATATATGTATAATAATAATAATAATATGTATATATATATAATATGCATATACGATATACATATATCAAAATAATAAGAAATATATATGTTATAATAAAAAAAAAAGATGCAAGTACGTATTTACGTCTGTGTGTGTATGTATGTATGTATGTATGTGTTTGTATGTATAAGTATGTATCTAATAAGTAAGAAAGAAAATTTAATATTTATAGATTTGTAATAATAATATGTAATAATAATAATAATAATATAATATATATATATGGAAATGTAATATGTAATAATAATAATAATAATAATAATGTAATAATAATAATAATATTAATAATATGTATTTATAATATAATAATAATAATGTAATAATAATATGTATGTAATAATAATAATATATGCAATATAATAATAATATCCAGAATAATAAGAATGATAATAATAATAATAATATATATATATATATATATATATATATATATATATATATATATACATATATATATATATATATATATATATATATATATATATATATATATATATATATATATATATATATATATATATATATATATATATATATATATATATATATATATATTACATATATATATATATATGATTGAGAAGCTGTCCTGATAAGTTGGATTTAAAAGAGCAAGAAAACGAGAAATCAAAGGCGAAAAAGAAAATCGAAGAGAAGAGATAGATCTAAATATCTAGGAAAACATTTCTTCGCTCCTTTTGAGGTAAAGGTCGATTTCAAATGAAATTGAATGAGAAGACGGATCCTTTGAGGCGACTAATCTTATTTTTAGGAAATAATTTTTATCTGAGAGGAAAAATTATTTAAAATTGACTTTTTGAACTTAAATAAGAATATTAAAAGAAAATTGATTTCAAAAATTATTAGTAGCTAGTATTGAAGAGTTCCATTATACAATATTTTTAGAAATCGTTCTTTTAATCAGTTATATGATTTATTTTATTTAATGGAACAAATTTTTAAACCCAACATTTTGATAATCGCACATATTTGAATATGAATATTTGTTTATATACATACTCTACATGAGTATATATGACTCTCAGACCGCAATTTGCCAAGCGTGAGAATATGCACCGCCTAAACCCTTCATAAAAATCTATAAACAAGGAATGATAAGATAGAAACCAGGAGGGGCAAAAATCTAGTGACCTCTAAATCTTAATGCTACCTGTTATAGAATATAATTACTTACAATTGAAGAACGTTGTGATAAGGCTTCGAACTTATTGGTCTATTAAAATAAATTGTAAAGATTAAATGAGATATTATTGAATTATCAGAATCAGATAGTCTCTCAAATGGACTCTCGATTAAAAGGCTTTGGCTCGGAAACATCCCTCATTTGTCTTCACTTGCACAGCGGTGGTTTAACGTATCCAAATACCTGAAGCTAACGCCTCCCCCCCAAACATATGTGTTCTATACAATCTAGTAATAATAACGATAATTAGTGCTAACAGTTATAGTGATAATAGTGTATTAAATAGTGTTATACATGTTACTGATAATAGTGTTTGTTAGTGATGAAAATATATTAATTATGGTATATATTACTGAGTTAATGGCATTGAATAATATTATTTATGATGTATGTATATATATGTTATATGTATTTATGTATGATGTATATATGTATTTTTTTCTTTGCATCTAATATTTATTTACTTAAAAGCGCCCAGTAGCTCAGTGTGGAGCACTCGCCATGCAAGCGGGGTCCCCAGTGTTCGCAATGGTCGGGTGGGAATGGAGCTATTTCTCTCCCTTGGGCTTGCGCCGTCATGCTCACGTTATGAGTACACCCCATCCTAGATATCTCGCCATTGTGTTGTGTTATCTCTACATTGCCAGATGTTTGAGGTGAAGTTATACGTGCTTGAGAGTTACAATGAAATTTAAACGGTCACATTTTTATACATTGTAAATTAAAGCCAATACATCGGAAATTAAAACCTACACTTAGAGGGGTGGATCCTATTCATAATGTTTCTTAGACAATCCAGAAGATAAGTAAAATTTGTACTCAGGCTTTCCGCATGTACACAATAAAAAAAGCCAAACTTACTACCTATAAACATTCAGAAATTATGGGTTTTTAATGCCAAAATTGGAACGTAATACAAAATACTACGAGTATTAATATATAATATATATATTATATAATTATATATATAATATATTATTATATTATATAATATATATATATATATATATATTTATATGACTATATATATTTTTATTAAAGAAATCTAATATAATATTGTAACTGTATATATGACAAACCTTATAATATATATAATTTATTAAAATAATAATAAAACAATATATATATATATATATATATATTATTTACTTAATATTATATATATATATATATTTATATATATATATGTAATATATAATATAGATATATTATATATATATATATATATATTATTTATTATATTATTTATACTATCATGTATTATATATATATATATTATATATATATATTATATATATATTATTATAGTATTATATATTATATATATATAATAATATTATTATATATATATATTTATATATATATATATATATTATAACTATTATATATATTATATCTTAATTTAATATCTAATTTATTTTATTATTATTATTAATTTTTTTTTATATATATATGTAATTTATATTATTTAAAAATATAATTTGTGTAATTTTATTTCATTTTATTAAATTAAATTGTAGTGATATGTATTAGTATATTATTTTTACTCGTATTTTAATATATATATATTATATAATTTATTTTATTATATTGATTTATATATATCATATATATATATTATATAATATTTTATATTATATTATTATATTATCTATATTATTATATTATATATTATATTTATATGATATATATTATATATTATTAAATATATCTTTTTATTAAGATAATATTTATATATATTATTTATATTTTATATTATATTATATTTATTTATATATTATATATATATAATATATGTTAATATATGATATTATATTATATTTATATATATAATTATATATATTATTGATTATATTATATAGTATATTGATATATATATTTATAACTATAATATATTTATATATATTTATATATATAATATATGTATATTATATTTATATTTATTTTATATATCTATATTATATTATAATTATATAATATATAGATATATATCTTATGTTATTGAGATTGAGAAATTGTAATTTTTATATTTTTTTTATATATATGTATATTGTATATAATAGATATTATATATATATTTATGATATATATTATAATATTAATTATATATATATATATTATATATAAATGTATATTATTAATATATATATATATATATAATTATATCTAATATATATTAATTAATATATATATATTATATAATATATATATTAATATATATATGTATATATTATATATATATAATATATATATATTATCTATATTATATATCATTTATTATATATTATTATTATATATTATATATATATTATATATATATTTATATATTATATAATAATATATTTTAATATATATATATATATATATTTTTATAATATATATATTATGATATATTATATTATATATTATTATATATATATTTATATATATTAAAATATATATATAATATATATATGAATATATATATTATTATATTATATATATATATATATATAATATATATTATTATATAATTATAATATTATATAATATTTATAGTATATATAATATATTATATATATATAATATTATATAGATAATTATATATATTATATATAATATAATATTATATATATGGGTGATATTATATATATAGATAAATAACATAAATATATATTCACTAATATATATCTATATATACTATATCTTATATATATATATTATATATTATATATATATATATATATATAGTCAATTAATTATATATATATACATATATTATAATATTTATATAATATATATTATAATATTATATTATATATTTTTTATTATATTTATACTTATATATTATATATATATTATTAAATATTATTAATATTATATATAATAATATTATATATTATATATATTATAATAGTATATTATATATTATATTATATATATATATATATATATATTAATATATTATATTATAATTATACTATTTTTTATCTATAATATATATATATATAGAATATTATATATATATGTTATATATATTATATATGTTATAATATTATATATATATATATATAGTTATATAGATATATATATATATATTATATATATTATATATTATATATATATATATATATTTAATTATATATTTATATATTAGTATATATATATAAAGAAGACAGGAGAGAGAAGAGAGCAAAGACAGTGTAGAAGTACTCGCCTAGGCAACGGGAGGCCCAGGATCGAGACTGGATATAGAGCAAGGATGACTATTCTCTGTTAACCGCTTCTTCCACTCAGAATTTTCAGCCATTTGTGTTGATGCTACTAAGGCGATTATCGCTTCCCGAATTGGCTCTGCCAGCCAGCGGAATCTACTCGTTAGGCCCTTGCTTTCCAAGGACCTTTCTCGAAGGTCTCACTGAAAACGAAATCCTTCTTGGGTTTGTCTGATTAATTTTCTAAATTATCTACTTATATATTATATTATAATTATATATATATATATTATATATATATATATATATAAATATAAATATATATACTTATATATTATATATAGTTATATTATACGTAAAATATATATATTCTATACTATTATTCCAGTGCGCGGCTCGTCTAAAACATATGTTAGTTGCATTGCATTTTTACCACACCACACCACCAATATATAATTATATTATATATTATAATATATTATATATATATATATTATATATTAATATAAATATATATATATATAATATTATATATGTGTGTGTGTTGGTGTGTAGGTGTGTGTGTGCGCGTGACGTGCGATGTGTGTTTCAAAAAAGAGATCATTGATGACCGTAAAGCATTACAAAAAAACTAAAAATTTTACCAATAATTTTAAAATAGATATCTAACTTTGCTTTACGGTTTTATTTAAAAAGAAAGTCTGCTCTTCTATCTTTTGAAGAACCTTACACCTTTTATTATTAAAATTTGTATGCCCAATAATAAGTCATTTTTCCTATCAAGCACTTGCTATGCGCGACAGTCTTTCTTGCCGCCTTGGTTCAAAAAATGTTTTATTCTTTTTAAATGAAGAAAACAGCGGCCTGCTTTACGTTTCATCGCAATGGTTAGTAACTTTCTAATGCTAGCAATTTTATCTAAAAGTCGTGCTCCAAGTGCTTCTTCTGTATAAATTCGAATAAAGCATGGCTCCAGACATAGAACGAAATTCTCTATATATTATAGATAGTTCTGTTTTAAGTCTTTATGTCAATGAAAGTGTACACAGAATTCATTTACATTTTTCTCAGGAAAGAAATAACTGCACAATTAAATGTCCTGAAATGGTAAATTTATCTTTTTGACAAATAATGAGAGGATGATTGATAACGATCTGGCGGGTGTGTAAAAGGAAGTAGTTGAAAGTAAAGTTAGATAAGGCTAAGTTATGGTGTGAGTGAGACATTCCTCGTTGCTAGGTTGGGATGCAGTGACAACTGTAACAAGTGTCTGAGTTAAATATTCTAGGAATCATATGTGGGATAAAAGAACGGCGATGATGGAGAGTGTAGTAGAAAGTTTGAATGTGGAAAGTTAAGCTCGTGCATTAAATCCTTGGTAGATGTAAAAGCACTAATTGTTGAGTGCGCTATGGGTCTTGCATGAAGTATTTTACTGTGTTTGGCATATAAACTATGGTCTGGATAAAGTATAGATCTAACGTACAATGTATTTCGGTATGGACAATTTTGGGGTGTAGTGTGTGACGATTGATAAATGAGAATGAACATATTAGAGCGGTTGTGTGGTGTGAAGAAATAAGTAAAATGAGAGAATAACCATGAGTACATTTAGTTGTTCTGGATGTCATGTGTGATAGGTATGGTTAGTCGGTTGTTCAACGGTGTTAGTGCGTGAGTGTGTTTAAATCGACCGGCTGGGAGACGAAGAAAGATTTGAGTCAGTAAGGAATGCGCCTGAGGAAGATGTGAGTTGCGAGGCGAGAGAAGGTGCATAATAGAGCGATTTCGGTTTGTAAATGTATGGTTGCTTTTGTTCAGGTATGACCCCATTGACGAGATGTTACGTCGGGTACTTCGCAGTCCTTGAAGCCCCTTATTCTAATAATAATAATAATATAATATAATAAACGTTTCTGCTTAAATTTCATTACTAATAATCATAACAATAATATAAAAATATATATATTATTATATATATAATATATATATACTATATATATATTATTATATTATATATATAGTATATATTATTATAATTATATTATATATATATAAATAATATATATTTATATATTTATATATATATATAATATATAATATTTATATATATACTATATATAGTTGAAATTCGCTTCCACAAGAAAATTACAATAAAAGTAGAAGCGACATTTGTTTTTATATCGTATTTTCCAAAACGAGGTGGACGGCCCTTCACGAACTTTTAATTAGATTTCACTAATCACTCAAATCCTAAATCATTTAAACAATTTACTAAATATTTTACTTCAGTATAAAATTCATAAGGAAAGTGCAGTTAAATTGACACGCGAGAAACTAAGCTTAATAATACTCTTATTACGCTTTATATATATATATACTATTATAATATTATATATATATATATATATATATATTTATATATAATATATATATAATATAATATATATATATATATATATATATATATATAATATAATATGGAGTAATTGTGAAATTTTCTGTACAATATAAAAACAAAATATCGTGATATTGTGCAAAAAAATGTTCGTTTAATCTATCTATTAATCGTTAATGTATTATACTATATATATATTATTTATATATTATATAATATAGATATATATATATTATATTATATATAGAATATAATGATTATATATATATATTATATAATATATATATATTATATATGTTATATAATATATATTTATGTTTTTTTTATTTATTTTTTTTTAAAACATGTTTCTTATTGTTCACATATTTATGCAAAGGGAAGAAAATTGCAGAGAAAACAATTTGGGAGGATTTATTTTAAGGGACGCTCGAGAGAGGGCTTTGTGGATAATCCTTCAAACAATAGACAAATAGAAAAAGTTCTTTTACGTTGCCATGACCAACCAGTTTTTTAAACATTAATTAGCTCTTAGAAGCACAATCGAAAATTCATAAAGTTAAGGTATAATTAGCATTAAAAACTCCAGAACTAAACTATTTTTAATGTAATTTTCAATTGGGAGCATTTCCATCATTTTCTAATAGTAATAAATATAATTTTGAATAATTTATATACATTATTTCTTTATTTTTTAGAGGCCCGGCCTCCTGTGCTTCTCCCGTAAAGCCGCGCCTGATATACTATATATTTATATATATATATAATATTATTAATATATATATTCTATATATATATCTTAAGATTATATATATATATTATATTATAATAATATATACTATTATATATATATATATCGATGAGAGAAGGAAGGAGAGGAGAGAAGGAGAGAGAGAGAGATGAGAGAGAAGAGAGAGAGAGTCTATACTAAATTTAACTATATTGGAACCGGTTTCCAAGTTGTAAGAGCGAAGGAAAATCCCGATTGCGGACTCAGCAGGGGGCAGCGCTAGTTCACGACGTAAAGATTTTAGGTGCATTAAGGCGTATTTTGATCCCCCTGTCATCAGTCTAGTTAGCTCTAAATGCAGGTATGATAACCATCCTCCCTCATGCATGAAACTGGTTGTCAACATAAGAATGATACGTGTTTTGTGATAGGCTGTATGGAACTAACGATGAATTAAACTGGTTCCAAGTTTTTGGGATCCGCACAAATGCAGTGATTAAAAGAGATAGTATTTTGACTCTTGAGACCAAGTGTAATTTGCCGTACGGAGTATGGTAGAACTATAAGATGGTTAGAAAATTCCCTCGTTTTTAATTATTTAGGTGTGTAACTCAGTGGGTACGAAAATCTATGAATTTAATTATTACATGGCAATTGACAAGCCCTGTATGTTAAAATTATATTATAAAGTCTTTTACTAATGGTATTTACGAATGGAAATTCATGTATAAATTATAAAATTACGAAAATCTTTATTTATTAATATTCCTCCGCGTTGAACAGCAGACATTAATAATTTTTGTATAAGGTTATATACTATATATATTATATATATATATATTATATATATATATATATATAATATTATAACTATATATATATATTTATCTATTATATATTATATATTATATATTATATATATATTATTATAAATTATATAAATATAGTATGATATTATATATATAATATATTATATATATATATATATTATTATATATTATAACTAATTATATATATATTATTATTTAATATATATTATATTACTATATTATATATATTATATATATATTATATATAATCTTGAAGTGCTCCCCAGTTTTCGTTCACGAGCGCAACTGATTATATTATTAATATATTAATAATATATATATTATCATTAGTATTAAATATTATAGTATATATATTATATAGTATATATATATATATCTATATATATATATATTAAATCTATTTCTTCATATGCACGAAAACCATCTGTGCACAAAACCAGGAAAATGAAAATTATTTTCACCGATCCACTTTGTGTATTTTTTCCACATTATTTTCTAAGGTTCTACAAATTAATTTTACATAAAACAAGCTAGCATTAAAACTGGCTAAAACAATTCTTATTTAAAAGTCACAAATCAAGACCCATCAAAAGTGACACCAAACCGAACAAATTCTAATAACAGTAATTCATTAAAACTACATTAAAATTAAAAAAAAATAAACATCATTTAAAAAAGGAATTTAAAATCAATGTAATAACATGCAGAGAATAACTTTATACGGCCACACATCAATAACAAAACATAAATAACACCAGTAAAATAATGGAAAATAATAATAAATAATAAAATACTAATAAGGACCACATTAATAATAATAATAATAATATATTAAATATAATAAAATAATAATAATATAAAATAATAATAATAATAATAATCAATAAGTTAGAATATAATATTAATAATAATATAATCATAATAATAATAATAATTAATAATAAAATTAAATAAATATAATATAATTAAAAATATATTAACCTTATAATTAATAACTAATCAATTAATTTCAATAATAATAAGTAAATATTAATATAATTGATAATGAATCATAATAATATTATAATAATAATAATCAATAATAATATTAATTAATTATAATATAATAATACAATAATATCAATAATAAAATAATAATCAATAATCAATAATAATACATATTAAATTATAATAAAATAATACATCAATAATAATAATTACAATAATAATAATAATACAATAACTAATAAAAATAATAATTAATATAATAAGAATAATTAATATAATAATCATAATAATTAATAATAATAAAATTAATTAATAATAATAATATCATAATAATAAAATATAATAGATAATATATACAATAATAATAAATATAATAATAATAATAATATCATAATAATAATATAATTAATATAATATAATAATAATATATAATATTAATATCAATATTATCCTATAATAATATATAATAAATAATAAATCAATAATAATATAAATAATAATAATATATTATACTAATCGATATTCAATATTATAATAATATAATGAATACTAATAGTATATAATAATACTAATATTAATAATAATATTAATAATATTAATATAAAATACATTAATAATAATAATAATAATATAATAATATAATAATAATAATAATAATATAATCATAAATATAATAAAAAAATATCAATATTAATGATTATAATTATTATTACAATAATTTATATTATTATTATTTATTATTATTCTTATTATTATTTAATTATTATTATTATTATTATTATTTATTATTTTTATTATTATTATTAATTGTATTATATATTATTATTATTTAATTATTTATTATCTATTATTATTATTAATTTTATTATATTACTAATTATTATTATATTATTCTTATGATTATTATTCTTTTTATTATTATTATTTTATTATATATTATTATTATATTATATTATGTTTATTATTTTATTATTTATATATTATTATTATTATTATTATTATTATTATTATACTTATTGTTATTTTTATTATTTATATTTTATTTATTATGATTATTTTTTATTTTTATATTTTATTATAGTATTATTATTATTTTTTTGTATTAGTTTATTAAAAATGCATTTATAATATATTAGTAAATATTTTTTTATTTATTATTATTATAATTATTATTATTATTTATTTTATTATTCTTATTATTATTATTTTATTATTTTATTATATTATGTTATTATTTATTGTATTATTATTATTTTTTATATTAATATATTTATTATTTTTTATTATCTTACTTATATTATTATATAATATATATTATATAATATTATATATATAAAAAAAATTAAAATATTACAAATATCCAGATATTTTCAATATAATATATTTATATATAATTATATTATATAATATATAATCATATATATACTATTATATTATATATCATATATATATATATCTATATATATATCTATATATATATATTATAATATATATATATAATTATTACTATAATATTATTAATATATATATATTGAATATATATATATATTATATATAATATTATATATATATATATATATATATCAATATATATACTATATATAGTATATATATATATATATATATACTTTATATATATATATATAATATATACTATATATATAGTTGTCATGTTACATAGATTTAAATAAATAATTCTGATTTGTTTAAGTTTTTTATTGCAAATCAAGCTTTCTTTTCACTTTTTTATAAAATTTAGGTTATTTTCTCTAGAAAACGTAACATTCATTAGTGGCGGTTGAGCTTGCTTAATTCGTCATAGCTTCTCGTGTTGGTGGCCTGCCGAAACACAATTATATGTACTTTGTTTAACACATGCTAAATTCGTTTCTTGTATTTTAGTATATACTAATAATATATATATTAATATATATATATATATTAATACATATTATATATTATATATATATATATAATATAATTATTATAAATTTGCCAACTTGTGTCTATTTTAAATTTTAAAAGGTTCTTCATATATCATAACAACAAATCGATTGATTTTCCTAAAAAATCGATTTTTTAATAATCTGTTAAACTCAACTATTACCATAATATTTCCGTGAAACACATAATTAACAGAAACACATAATAAACTAATTTACAACACAATATTAAACATAATACCGCAGATCACTTCCAATCGCTTTTCGCGAGGGCATGACGTGACTGGAACATAATTAATTTATTTTATGGGTCTTCAAATGTACGACATTTTAAAAATAAAATTTAAATTACTAATATATTTCTTGTAAAATAAGTATAAATGACTTATAAAACATCAAAATCATAAAATAAAAGATTATGCAAGATTATAAGGACAATTTGGCAGGAAAACACAGGCGTTATTATTGTTTAAAGTATATCACGCCTGGCCATTGCACGAAAATTTATAGTAAAATGTACGTCCAAATACGTTGCATTCTGAACGAAAGGCCGTACATCACATAAATTACAGCAATGTCACATATACGACTAGTGTGATGTGACGAGTGCGAAGAACATTAACGTCGCTGTGATGTATCTGCAACCAATCTGTGCTGTATGGCTATATATAATATTATATTATATATATATATTATATTAGTATATATATATTATAATTATATAATATATATATATATATATTATTATATATTATATATTTATATATAGAAGAGGAAGAGAGAGAAAGATTAGCGAGAAGAGAGAGAGCGCTTTAGCTTATCAGTGGGAGGGCACTCTGCTAGCAAGCTGAGGCCCTGGTTCGCGCTGGTTGAGAGAGAATGTGAGCTTTTCTCCACCAACTCTAGCTTCGTCGGCACTCAGCGTTTAATGAGTATATTGGCAGCGTGCTTTGATGTTAATGGGAAACTTTCCGGCATCGCGATAGATTCTGCCAAGCCAGAGATTGGTGTGTAGGCCTGCTTTCACAAACCTTTCCATAGTCGGCGAAGGACGCAACCTTCCTGGGGATGAAGGTTACTGTATATATACTATATATGAGAGAGAGAAGAGAGTTTATCCTTTTTTGATCAAGTACAGGACCTACACGCACAAGATGCGGCCTCACGTTGAATAATCAACTTATGGGTTGATCTCGGCCTATCTAATTTGGAAGTAATTGCCAATAAAAATTTGGTTGGCGAAATGAATATTCACTCAAAAAGAAAATGAAAACTAAATAAAATAGAAAATATTAAATATGACCTTACATTTTAAATAGTCCTTTATTGTCATAAAAAAAATCACATATTGTAAAGAATATTCAATCCTTGAAGAAGGAAATAGAGTTACTGCTTAAGTGGGAAAATACAGATTAATATATGGGATAACCTGTTAGAAGTGTTATGACATTATAGGAAAATGCGATCAGTCAATTTGGAAATCAGTTTAAGATATAGTTGAACAAAGTTTCTGAATGGCGACGGCAAAATTTGTAGTGGCAAGGCAGGCTCTCGACATGTTTAGGAGATTTATCCTTTTTAATTCATTTGCTACTATATATATAGTATATATATATAATATATTATAATATATATATATATATTTTAATATATATATAATATAGATATATATATATAGTATATATATATAATATATATATATTTACTATATATTATTATATATAGTATATATATATATATATATATTATATATAATAATATATATATATATTATATATATATATATATATATATATTATATATATATAATATAGAAGAAGAGGAAGAGAGAAGATAGGGGAAGAGGAGAGAGACCGATAATGCCAATTGAGGTACTGCGGCCCAGGAAGGAGTGCGTACGGAAAGGATGACTTGTTGACTCCCGGAATAGGACCAGGAGAGAAAGGGGTTTATTTTAATTCAAACATAATGTAAAAGGGTAGAAATATATTAAAAGAATAGATTAACTTGTCTTTATCTCAGCCAAATACGTTTCTTGGGCGTATTTATAACATACTTGGCACCATGTCACACACACATTATTATATTAATATCTTATATATATCATTATAAATTAATATTATATACATAAATTATATATTTATATATATAGTTATAATTCTATATATATTATATAAAATTCTTATATATTTATATATCATTATATTCTATATTATATATTATAATATTATTCTGTTTTATTATATATATTATATAATATATATATATTATATATTATATATATTATATATATTATTAATATAATTATATATAATGTATATCATTATGCGATTCTGTTATATATATAATTATTCATATAATATTAGTATTCTTAATTCTATTACTATAATAAGTGTTTCGGTGTGTGTGGTTGTGTGTTGTGGTGTGTGTGTAAGAGGAAATCCAACTCCTGATTATATTATATTAAGTACATGTTTCGAAATCTCGGTTTCCTTTTTATGATATATTATATGATACTTAGTATATATTAATATTATATATATTTATATCTAGATATATTATTTTACGTAATAAATATATATTATTATATATATATTATTATATATATATATATAGTTATTATATATTTATATATATATATATATATATATATATCTATTATACTTATATATAGATAGCTATATATTTATTATATTATTGATTATTATATATTATATATATTAATAGAGAATCTTATATTATATATATATTATAAATATTATTCTTATAGTATATTTATATAAATATATATATTATAGATATATATATATATATACTACTATATTTTTAGTTTAAATCAAGCAACACGTGGATTCACATTACACTTATAAAATATATATATATTAAATATTATATATATATTATATATATATATATATTATATATATATATTATATATTTTATATATATATTATATATTATATTATATATATATCAATATTATATATATTATAATATATAATATACTATATATAATATAAGCATATCTATATACTATATTATAATTGCACAATCACTATTCATTAATTCGTCATTTATCCCTGGCTCATAGCTTCTCTTATAAAGTCTTTTTCAACTAGTTCTTTCCATCCATCCTCTAAATTAAGTAAAAAAGAAAATTGAATAAATTCATTGATTTTCCAGGATTTCAAGCATTAGAGATTTTCTCCCTGTATGGAAAAAGGACATTACTTAATAAAGTTAAGTAGTTTTCTCTCTCTCTAAGATACTTAGATTGGCTGAATGAAACCCTCTTAAGACTGTATTTATTAGCTTCTTCGTCTAACTTTATCTCAAGTTCTTTTTTCCCTTCTTTTGTCTCTTTCTTATAAAGTTCCTTCACTTCTTCATTGGCGAGCATTTTACTCTCCATCTTACTTTTCACTAACCCTAAATCACTCAACCTTTCCGATTGATTAGATTACATTCCTTCTGAACTTTCTTTGAGAGATTCCAAACGTTTTTATTATTTATCATATTTTCTTTATTACTATAGTTTCAATTTGATTTCACTTTTTCTTTTACTTTTTCTAAGCCCACAGTATTGTATTTAAAAAATTAAGTAAAAGGCAATTAATTCAGTTTAATCGTAAAATATTCACTTAGCTAGTTGCTCACCAGCTAACATGACTTCACATGGTGAAGCAACTTTACAATTATTTTATTTATAATAATTAACATATCTATGTATAGTCATTATTTATATTAATTATTATATTATATTATTATTTTATTATATTATTCATTAATTTATTATTTTTTATTATTATTATTCTATTATTATTATTATTATGATTATATGATTATTATGATTCATAACAATATACATTATTAATTATATTTTATTAGTTATTATTTTATTATTATCATTATTATTATTATTATTCTATATATTATTTTATTATATATTATTTTTCATCATTTTATTATTTTAATATTAGTATTACTTATTTTATTTATATTATTTTATTATACTTTATTATTATTATGATATTATTGTCTATTTATTGTCTATATCATTCTTTACATATTGTTTAATATATTTTTCATTTCTTTTATTGATATTGTTATTGTGTCTTTTATTATTTTCTGTTTGGTTTATTGTTATTGTTTGTATTGTATTGTTATCGTATTGTCATTTCTATTGTTTTCATTATTTTAATCATCATTTCTTTATTTTTATTTAAATTTTTATATATATATTCTATCTTACTATTTATTCCTTTTTATCATTTTTTTATTGTTTCCTCATTTTTTATTTTATCAACATTTATCTATTTTTTTACTCTTTATTATTATTTTCATATCTTAATTATACTAAACCATGACAACAATTTCCATGTCTATCGTGTGATTTTTGGTGGATCTATGTGTGACCAAAGCTGAATTATTTTTATAAAAAATAATCTTAGTCTTAGTTTAAAAGAACAATATAATCATTTTTCTTCAATCAAGTATTTGTAATTTCTTTACTCAATTATTATAATTATTATATTAGCCTATGTATTGTTCTAATGATTGGTTGTAATTTGATTGAGGCATTTTAGTTGAACAATTATTATAATAAATATTTAATTTACGATTACGCTTAAATTATGATTCATCAATCTAAAGTTCCAATTTATTTTCCAATTTTTCCTTTATGCATTCGTTTCCTTTATAAACTATAATTATTATATTATTATATTCTCATTATTTTATTTATTTTATATCATTATATATTATTATTATTTATTATTATAAGCTTTACATCATTTATCATTATTATTTTTTTACTAATTTTATTTTAACATTTTCTTCTTTTTTTTCTCGAGTTGATTTCTAGTTTGCTTTTAATTTTGATTTAATTTGTTTTATATTTTTACTACAGTATTAACTTTGGGTTATTATTATTATATATATTGTTCATTATTATTATTATTATCTATTATTATTTTTATTAGTTTTCTCATATATTTTATCTATTATTTTATTATTTCATTTTATTATTATTATGATCATTTTACTAGTATATCATTTCAGTTATCTATTATGAATTATTTTTATTATTATCTTGAGGTTGGAATTATTATTATTCTTTTATTATTTATTTATTTATTATTATATTTATCTTTATTATCCTAATATATAAGACTTACTAAATTGATGTGATAACGTATTCCTTGCTTTCTGATACTAATATTATGGACACAATCTCTTATAAGTAATCCTTTCTCATATTCTTGTTAGTTTCTCTTTGATTTAATAACTTAGTTTCTTTTAAAAAGATAAAACTGATTATTATTTGGTTAAACAAAAAACAACAGCAAATATAAAGTTAAACTATTATTTTGTTTTGTAAATAATTCAAAAGTTTTTGACAAAATTTAGTACACTACATCTGCTTCATTTATTCAGTCATTGAACACAAGATGAAAAAGAACATAGCAAGGAGACACTCTCAATATGCCCATAAGTGCACACCCGATATAATTTTTTTATGCGTCGGACACGCAGGTATCATTCTGTTACCAACTTTTTTTCTTCTTCATTCAACTTACGGTCTGTACAACTGTATGGCTCTTCTTATATAATTCGATAAACACAGCGTGTTATAATATATTATTTATACGTATTATATAATATAGGCATTAAGGTCAGACACTGATAAACATTTACCATAGATACATATATTATATATATATCATGGAAAATACCTAAAAATCTTGACATGTAACACCTTCTGATCTATCTACTATTTATATATATATACTATATATATTATATATTGAACATTTATTAATATTAAGATGAGTAGCGTATATATCGTACTATAATATATAAATATAGATATATATTATATTATATTACTATATATATAATATATATATAATATTATATATATATATTTCAGCACGTGCCGTGACTTGTCTCTCTGGGTAGAATAATTTCTATTATACTTATACGCTATATATATATATATATATTATATATCATATATCTATAATAGTATTATATAATATAATATATTATATATTAATATATAAATATATATATATATATATAAATATATATTATTATTATATATATCATAATATTATATATATATATATATATATATAATATTATATTATATATACTATATAATGCTATATTGATATATAATAATATATTTGTACATATATATATCTATAAATATATATATATTATATTATTATATAATTTAACTATATATACTATAATTATTTATATATATTATATATATAATATAATACTATATATAATATATATATATATATATACTATAAATATATATATAATATACTATATACTATATACTATATAGAGAGAGAGAGAGAAAGAGAGAGAGAGAGAGGAGAAGAGAGAAGAGAGAGAGATATCCTCCCTCGACGACATCATTCAAATCGATATATTATTATTCTATAATATATATAACTATATATATACATATATTATACTATATATATGTTATTATATATAATACTATATATATTATAATTTATATATATACTATAAAATTACTTATATATATATCATTATAATATATATAATATATATATATATATATATATTAATATATATATAATATTATATATATAGATACTATATATATATATTATAATTATATATATATATAGTTTACTATTACTATTATATACTAGCTCCTTTGACGAGATGCAGAGAGAGAGAGACCGAGAGAGAGAGACGAGAGTAGAGATATCCTCCTCCCGCTACATCATTCCAACTACTGAATAGCGAGCTCGAAAAGCATTATTTAGAAGCCTTTTTAGCCCATCTTTTATAACATTCAATGAAAAGCACTGAAACGACCATTTACTAACAGCAATATAGGAAGCAATCAGCGGAGAAGAAAATTTTTGTTTTTACAAAGAAATGAAGTGTTTTCAAATCTTCGATAACAACTCTGTAAGAAATTATTTTTATAAATTGAAAATTTGTTTTAAATATAAAAATAAATAAATAATTTACTTCTTTTGTAGGGCATGCACTGCCTCCCTCCAAGGAGGCACTCCTCTATATACTATATAATAGTATAAATATATATTCTATATATTATTATATATATTATATATATATATAATATATATATACTATCATATATCAATATTATATATGATATATATATATATTATATATATTATATATTTTATATATATAACATTATATCATATAATATATAATATATTATATATTATATAATATCTATTTTTTATTTGTATATAAATTAATATATATAAATACTATAATTACTATATATATATATATATATATCTTATATATATTACTATATATAAATATATCTATATATACCTTATATATTTATTATATATAATATCATATCCTATCTATATCTATATAATATCTATATATATATATATCATATATATATATATACTAATTATATATATATATTATATATATTCTATATTATATATATTATATATAATATATATATATATATATTATATATACTATATTATATATATATATATATATAACATATATATACTTATACTATATATAATATATATTATACTATATATATTTATATATTATATATAATATTATATATACTTATAATGATATTTATCTATATATATATCATATATATATTATTATATATCTATTATTATATATCTATATAATATATATATTACTTATTATTTAATTATTTTTACTTACAATAAAGAAATTCTGGAAGTCGGTAGTGTACGTACAGCTCTTCTCACTCACACTTCTCCTTCATCTCGCCCTCACCCACCTCCTCCATCCCACTCTAGCTCTCTGCCCCCCTCCCTTCTCCCTCATCCCTCTCCTCCAGCAATCTCTTTATATCCCTCCATCCACCTCCTTCTGTTCCTCCCCCTTCTCTCCTTTCCTATCCCCTTCCGCCTCCAAACTCTTCCTAACACTCTCGCTTCTCCATTCTCACTGATGCCCCTAACATTCTAACATTTCCCCTTCTCCGCTTTCCACCAACCCATTCTCCATCACATCTCTCCCGTCACCACCCTTATTCCTAATCCTCTCCCTCTGCTAACCCACAAACCGCTCTCAACCCCCTCATCTCAAATACTTCCAACTTCTTCTTGGACCTAGCATTCAACCCCCAACTTTCACACCCATACAACACCGCTGGTACACCAATTTTTCAAACATACTTATCTTAGACTTATCTGTGAAAATCCCCCCACTTCTCCATAATATCTTCAGACACTCCCAAAGCCCTCATTTCCGTCTCTTACTCTCATGTTCTATCTCCCTTCATCCTCCCCCCATCTACCCAGCTCCATCCTAATAATATTCTAAAATCTCTTACTCTCTTCCTATACACTTACACCCCTACTCTAACCTGCTACCCTCTCCCCCTCCCTCTTCTCCTCCATCCTCAACCACTAAACACTTTACTCTTAACTGGATTTATTTTAAGCCCCTTTTGTCCCCACATCCTCTCAAACTCCCCTTCACCAATACTCAACCCTTCACTTCTTGCCACAAAGGCCAGTATCGTCGCCAACAGTATCATTATCCACTTCCCTCTTATCATTCCCATTCATCAATTCACCCCCCTCCCTCCCTCACCATCTCCTCTGCAAACACTCTCCATAACACAATTTGAAAACCACCCGACTTACCACACCCTGCCTTCACTCCCTCCCTCACCACCCAAGATCTCACTCTCCCCTCCCTAACACTCTCCACACATTCTCTTATTACTAAACTGCCCTAAATCACATACCTCAATTTACCCCCTCCATTTCCATCATCACCACCTTCACATTCCACCCCTCTCACCTCTATCATATGCTTTCTCTAAATCTAAACAACACCCCCAAACACTTTCCCTTTCCTCTCTATACATCTTTCTCCACAAGCATCTTTAGTGTAAACATTTGATCCACACATCCTCCTTCCCACCCTAAATCCTCCTTTTCTTCCCCCATTCTCTCCTCCAAGACTTCATCACTCTGCTCAATCTTACATTCCCAGTACAACTTCCCTACCACACTTAAAAGATATATACCTCTATAATTCCCACATTTCATCCTAATCACCGCCCATTCCCCTCTATACAGGCGGGACCAAACAACCATCCTCCCATCCTGTGGTACCTCACCACCTCCTCCAACATATATTAAATAACCTATACAGCCATCCTCCTCCACCCCTCAACCTCCCTTCTGCAACATTCCCATTCTCACACCATCCAGACTGCGGACTTCCCTTTTTTTCCTTTATTCCAAGGCCCTCATAATTTCCTCCATTTGTTTCATCCTCCCCTCCCCTCCCCATTCATTCCCCAACCTCACCTCTTCACATCTTCCTCCCCTCCCCACCCACTTCATTCAATAAATCCACTATAAAAATACTCCCCCCCCCTCTTCCTCACTGCCTCTCCCTACCTATCCACCCCTTCCTCACCCTATCCTCTCCCCCAACCCCTCCTTCTTCTTCCTTTTTTTATTTACTTCTTTCCACGACATTCTTACTCTCCCGATTTCAAATTTTCCGCCTTTTCTACCACTCATCTTTTGCTCTTTCTCTTCGTCTCCTCCACCCCCTCTTTGCTTCACACCTACTCACCTTCTATTATTCCTCCCAGCTCTCCCTCTCCTACCTTCGCCAACCATTCACCTACGCCTCCTTTTCTTTCACCACTCCTTCACCTCTCATCTCACCATTCACTCCTTACCTTCTGCTTGCACCACCCTTTTACTCCCGATACCTCTCTCCGCCTCTTCACATAACCTGCCTCCTTGACATCATCATCACTCCCCCCACTCTCCTTCCCCATCTTCTCCTTTATTATTATATACTCACTCAGGCTGCACGTTTTATGGGATTCCCCACCTTAGGCCCCTCCCAACACCTAAGGGCCACCACCCCACTCCCCAAATTTACCACAACAAAAATAACAACAATTAAGAGTTACAAACGATAATATAATAAAAGGTTAAAAAACCCAACACTCTATCCTTTAATTATTCCACTCTACACCCCCACCCCTCCCTCTTCCTCCTCTCCCTCTCTTTCTTTCCTATAACATATTTCACCCGTTAAAAACTTTATTTTTTCTCTGTTAAGCCATCTTTATTCACATCTAAAATTCCTCCGAGTAACCATCACTTTGATACTTGACCAAGAGGGCTAGAGGGCTTCTATTAAAACACGGAAATATATAAATAACGAATGCAATAAAAAATAAAAAAGAAAATAATTAACTTAATATGGGAATAATAACTACATAAATATGCGTTTTATTACTCCTAACTTAATAATCCTAAATCCTAACCTATTTTAAATTATTGCAAGTCATTTTCCTCACACCGACAAATATATTTTTGCTTTTTATGTCATTGAATATATCACTTACACCATTTCGGAATATTTACTTTAGATTCTTATCTGATATTGAATATCACCTTTCGTATTTTTAGTTTCCAGCCAAAGTTCCGTGCTTCCGACGTTCCAATGTGAACCGTAATTCTCTATTTCCAGAAATCGTTGTTACTTGCCCGTAACACACTTCTTCACCTCTACGACAATCGTTCCTTTCTTTAGTAATGATTTAATTTTCTTATGTTTCTTTCTCTCTATTCCTCGTTCTGGCGATTTCATTATGGCGCGCACAAAGCTCGTTAGACAATTCTCATACACATTAATTCTCTGGTTTATGCAGAGCCATTCTTAAATGATTACACCTAAATTTTTTGCTAACAGAATCGCTCCTGATCTTTTCATTAGCCAATGTCTTGCGATTCACAAATGATTTTATACAGTATTTATGATGACTCACTGGTTAGGCTGCACCAGGTTATCAACCTGCAAGTCAACTTCCCGAGTTAAGTAAATAATCTTTATACACATTAATCCGCCACAAATTCCATTTCATAATACAAATAACATCAGCCACACTTCCTACGCTTTAATTTCTGCTTCAATTTCTAAGCTGTTGCAATTTCGTTTTATTGCAATTATCATCAGCTCCACAATTTCCTTGCTCGATCCCTCCCCTTCTTTTTTTAATATCATTTTAAAATTAAGTCAATCGTTGATGAAATTTATTTCTATATATTAACAAAGATTCTTCTCAGCTTCAATATTTTTCAAATCATATGCACTTAATTCCTCTCTCTTTACTACATCAAAGCCAAATTCTATCTTAACTAGAAAGATTACTCTCCACATGAGTTAACATAACTGTACTCCAAACCATTAACTTACAATAGCAACAACATTTATCGGTCGGGAAATCGCACTGAAGAGAAAACACGTCTTCACCCTCTCGTGTCTCAGCTACTACTATACTTATATGTATAATAAAATATCTTATCTATATTATATATCATATATATTTAATATAAATCTTATATATATAGGTTAATATATATTATATCTATATATATTAATATATTAATACTGTGTATGTATATATTATATATATACTATTATATAGTATATAGTATATAATTATATAATATATATATATATTATATCATATAATATATATATTATATCTATTATATATATATTATATATATATATAATTACAATATATACTATATAATATATATATTCATATATAATATATATTAATATATTATATATATTAATCATTTATCTATATATCTAACTATATATACGTCATATATATATTAAAATACTATATACTATTTATTATTACCTATTTTTAACTTCAAACCAACTTGTTTATCCGACACACTATTCAATAATTTTATCTAATAAAATATCGCTTCATACAGATGAAGCCTCTGTATTTCGCGTTCCTCCACTATGTAAGATGGCGAGAGATTTTTACTTACCACCGATTAATTTGCTCATCTTAAATTTTTCTACTCTCGATTAACAGCCAGGTTTAATTTCCTATCCAAATGTTGTTAGCACTTGGCGTGAGCCATTAAGGCCTCATCAACTTTCCTATTTGAAAGTCAGTATTGTTTTAAAAATTACATGAACAAACATTGTATTTTAACAAATTTCAACCACTTATTCCATCGCTCATTGTATCCTACAATGACAATACTGCAAATAAAAATTAGAAATTAACATTTTATGATTAGTAAAATGATAAAAAAATATTTACATACTTTTTGAAATGTTAATATAAAGAGATTTTTAGTTGTTAATAGTTTTGAGGTACTTTACAATTTACAATAATTTTGAGAATGGAAAATATTTTGAGTTAGTTTTCCTTCTTTTTAAAGAAGTATTTAAATTATCTTTCAAAATCATAAGAAAAGAAAAAATCATATATACGAAAACATCAAGAAAAACTAAAAATTGAAAATCATGGATTAAATAAATATTGAAATTGAGGAGTTCAATTTCAATTAAGCTAGGATGAAAAGAGAATGGAACCAAATAAAAGGAACGTTAAGAATTGAAAGAGAAAAAAATAGATATTATTAAGATACAAGATTATAATATGAAAAGGAGAATTAAAATTGAGAAAATGAATTGAGAAATAAAAAATAATTACGTGCAGAAAGATTAAAATAAAACTTTAGAAATAGCATTAAGATTAACAATAGTTATAGTGAAAAGAATCAGAAAAATCTTTGAAAATAATGAAATTATTATTCATTTTGAAAATTTCACTTTTGTTGAAAATCCTTACATATTGCAGTACATTCCTCAATTTCTATTAAGGCGCCTCTTTTTTTTATTAAGCAATCTCTAATAAAAATCAGAAACAAATTTCATAAAAAACATGAATTTGAAACAACACATTAATAGAATAGAAATTTGGATAGTTTTATTGGACCTAAAAAAGAAAAATCTTCAATTATTTTCAGTAACTTACTTTAAGTCAATATTGTGGTTGAAAACTTCGATTTCATTTCAATAATTGTCATTTGTATTAAAGGAGATAAAATTCGAATCTAAATTTATTAAGTATGGAAACTGGAACGAATTAAATCTTTTAAATACCGTAAATTACTTTAATAATTGATATAATAAAAGAAATAAAATCGATAACAAATAAAATTCACGAAATTCTGTTAAATGCAACGATTATTGTCATGATGTAATAAATTATTCTAATTCTAATATTTAAAAACGAAAAAACTATAT
>JABUQX010047978.1:35000-39982 GCA_015478945.1 Trachelipus rathkii
TTTATTATTTTTTATTATTTTTTTTGTGTATGTATTTGATTACTTGAATTTTTTATGTTAGCTTTTTTGTTGTGAAATTTTTTTTTTTATTATGTTGGCGAAGTTTTTGAGGTTGTGCGTTTGAGTAAGCCTCTTCTTAGACGAGTTTTGGATCAAGAATTTGTTTTTTTTTTTTTTTTTTTTATTTTTCTTGAGTGAATTGCTTAGAAGGTCTAATGTTTTTGAAATGTTATTTTATTTTGATATTCTTAGGCTCTATAACTATTTATTTAAATTATTTATCTTTATTTTTGAAAATCGAGTTGACACAGCGAAAATGTTTGAATTTGATCAATTCTCTTGTGTAAAATTTATTATTTATTTTACATGGAATTTCAGTATTATACTGTAAGGTTGCAATTCATTTTTATTTTATATTTTTGTGTCACATTTTGAAAAATTTTTTTTGCACTAATTTGGGTTGTGGGAGGATATTATATTATTATTATTATATATATCTATATGATATATATATTATATATATATTTATATTATATATTAATATATAATATATATATATATATATAATATATAAAGTATATATTATGATATATATATATATATATTATATATATATATATATATATACCATATTTAAATATACTTAAATATTTATATAAGTGAGATATATGCCTAGTGTCCAAGGGTAAAGAGAAAAATAGATATATATTATATATATACTTATATATCGTTTGGGTCACAACATCACTGGTGCCAATTGATTTTTCGGCATACATTTTCGATTTATATTTTGGGTGTTGTGTTTAGTGAGATACAGAACCATAAAGAAAAAAAATTTAGTAAATTTTTTTTCTCTGTTGTTTTCTCGTTTAAATAAATTGATATAGTAAAAAGACGCAGTCTGGGTCGGGTACTGATAAAAGAATCAATGATGAGGTTGCAAAGGACGATTGAGAAACAACTGCTAACGAAATACGGGCGTTAATAGGTGTATTAGTAATGACAGCAGTATTGGATAGTTGTTCACAGCTCTCAAAAAACGATAGGACAATCCTTATTATAGAGCAGCGATCTGTGAGGTGAAAGTAGTTCGCTGCCAGCAACACGGCACAAAAAAAGAAAAGTCAAATTGTAGACGAATCATTAAGAAGAAGAGATAGTAAGATAACAGTTGCATTATGCATTCGATATAGAAAAGAAAAGTTCTGAACAGGAGTTTGTTGATATATCTTTGCTAAATATAGTGAAACTGCTATAAAGGTGGTTGCATAGGATAAGAGGCAGCAAGCGAGGAACAAGAAGACCTGTTAAGATGTTATACTGTGATAGATATTCTCGTGTTCAGAAGTAGGTCAGAGAGGTGACAGTGACTTGGATAATGGTGGTAGTTTGGTTGAAGATGTTGGTGACCTCAAAAATCAGGTATGGAATCCAATATGGCTGTCAACAGAGTATCATCATTTTGTCTGGTAACTATGACGGTGATCGTACCCTATACAGCCTAAACAAAGCGGTAAACTACTTAAGCAGAGAAAAGGTACAGACGTTCCGTGCTTTCAAAGAAGACTTCGAATGCTATGCAAAAGAACAGTTGGGACATTCAGGGTTAATATGAAATTTACCGGAAAGGTTCCCTGAAATTCAATTAAAGAATGAAGAAAAATTAATTTCGCCTTTGAGGTGTGACATTGAAATAAATCAAGAACGAGAAAGGAGGGACACGAAAAGGGTTAGAGGCGGAAAACAGATACGGAACAACAGTATTCGGACGAAGATTCCTCGAATTATAAAAAATGTCGTTAACCGACCTCCTTTATTTTTATAAGTTTATTTATTTTTCTCAAATTAGTGCTTCCATCTTTTCCTTCCCCTGCCTCCCAGCTTTGTTTAATATAATACAGAAGGGGAAAATCCTTTTAAAAACAACCCACGCGTCACGGGTTGTTGGAGGCGTTAATTTTCTCCACGTCCGAGATTCACCAATTATAACACCGAAAATGATTAGAATCTTTGGTAAGACAGCAGCAGGCATTGCATTAGAGGTAAGCAACTCTTAAGAGGCATTTGCCGGTCTCCTCAATGCATACCTCAATCTGGGAACCTACAATTCATACGGTATGTATTGTATTAACAATTTCGTTTGGCATCTCTTTCTTCCCAAAAAAAGAGACGCCAAAACAGGGAGGCTTGGCGTGAAGTGCCCACAAGGGACAATGCCAAGCTCTCAAGAGCAGTCGTGACAACCCTCACACAAGGGGTACAGTCCGACTCATGTTACAGTCATTTAGATTAGGCATATTCGTGCCTATCTCATATTGTAGTTCCATTAGTTAATTTTCTATAGTGCTAACGACGTTTTGTCAGCATATGATTACCACTCCCATTTACTTAAGTGTCAAAACCATTCTGTCAATTGCATTTACTAAATCATAATAAATGCAACTATCGTAGAAAGAACTCGTAATCAATTCCCCTAATTAATGAATGCAAGTTCATTAATCTTGATACGCTGGATGATTCACGCCTATATATATAATAATATATATATAATATAATATATATATATAAATATAAATATATAATATATAATATTTAAAGAATATATTTTATAAATATGCATAAAAAACAATATAAATAATAAATTTATATATATTATATTATATATGTATAATAATAAATATATAAATAAAATATATACATAATATATACATATATATATATATATACTATATATATTTAACAAAACTTATAAACCTAAACTGATGGGTCCTAAACCAAATTTAAACAAAAAAATCGGTTGAGTGAATAGTTTATATATGAGGGTTCTTTACCAGCTTTAGTCACTTATAGAGGCTGAAAGATATAAAAAAAAAATTGTGCCATAGATTCATACATCGTCTGAAGAGGCCCGTTACTAGAGTTCCACATTCAACACGCAAACTAGTGTTGCGGCTGGGAGCTGAAATTGTAAAATAGTAGAAGTTGCCTTGTATAGCTCAAGTTTGCTTGGACCATAGTTGTTAGTTTAAGACACGATGTTAAGATTGGTCTGTATGTTTCGCGAAAGTTTAATTTGCATTTTGTCTGGAAGTCAATTATTGCCCTAAGACTGGGCTGAGAACCTGTGCTTTAGTTAGGGCCAGTGGTTTCCAAAAGTAAGGTGCGCAAAGTGATCTTAGGGTACCTCAAAGAAGTGCTCACGACACTTGCGAAGTGTGTCATCGGGTTCCGAGAGTGCGAGTTCCTCTCATACATATATATAATATATATATATAATATATATATTAATATATATATCTATAAAATAATATTATAATATTATAATCTATATTTAAATAAATATCTATATATAATATAATAAATTATATATATATATAATATATATAATATATATATATATATATATATATAAGATATATTATATATATATATATATTAATATATAGATATATATATATATAATAGTATTATATATATTAATAATAATATTATAAATATAATATTATATTTTAATAATATATAAATAATAATATATAATATATATTATATAATTAACAATATATATTATAAATATAATATATAATATAAATATAGATAGCATATATATATATATATATATATATAATTTATATATATATAATTCTATAAAATAATAATCATATATATAATATATTATATATTATATATATAATAAATAATAATAATTAATAAATATATATATATATACATAAATTATTATATTATATATATAATATATTATTATATATATATAAATATATATATATAATATATATACGATATATAATAATTATATTACTATATATCTATATATATATTATAATATATATTATATTAAATATATAATAATATATATATATATAATATATTATATAATTTATTTATAAATCAAAGTATTTTATATAATATAGCTATATATATAATAGTCATATTTGCAATTATATGTATTTATAATCTATACTATATATATATATATATATTATCAAATTAATATTAATTACATATATTATACTCAAGTATGATTTATATAGCAATTTGTGTGATATATATATATATATATATTTCTATTATATTATATATATATACTATAATTTATTATATATATAAAAATATATATAATATATATTTATATATATAATGTATATATAGTATTATATATAGTTACTATATAATATATACAGGTATAGATATATATATATATATAATAGATAAATTAAGAGCATTAAATAAAAATATGTATCTATGAAAAAATAGTTATACTAACAGTATATATATAATATATATTATATATATAATATATATATATATATAATATAATATATGTCTAATATTGATACTTTTTAATTTTAAGAATATATACCGTATATTTTAATATAAATAATTATATATATATTAATACAAATAATATATTTATTATAGAATATATATATACTATATATATATATATTATATATATAGATATTATATATATATATATATATTAATTATATATATTATATATATAAAATATATATATAAATATATATAAAAATATATATATTATAATCATATTCCTTACTTATCTACCTTATCTACTGTAGCAGTGGTATTTGGAAAATTTGCTTTGGAAATAAGTCTGAATTTCCGAAGCTTTTCATATCATGTGGTTAAGATTTTAGAAACAAATTTGAGGAAGTTTAAAAATTCAAACATTATTCATTTGATAAACAACTATATTTTGTAATTTTACTAGTCTTAAATTTGAGGAATCTGTTTTGATAATGTTGACCATTCGAAAACAAAGCTTTTTGCAGATATAGGAAATGTATATTGATTTTGCAATCCTTTAAGAGATTTTGGTTGTAAAAGAATTAAACTTAGATTTCATTGTAGAAATTTAAGAAATATAGTGCTTAATTTGTACTAAATTATATTTTAATAAAGAGGACCAATTTTCGAAGCGAAAATTGTGAGAATTTCTAAAT
>JABUQX010047979.1:0-2500 GCA_015478945.1 Trachelipus rathkii
ATTATATATATTCACAACTTTCCTACTACACTCTGCATCGTCCGTTCCCTTCTCATCCAACATATACCCTAAATATTTAAACTCAGACACTTGTTCCAGCTGCTCACCATCTAACATAACTTCACACTGAGGAGTGTCCTCACTCACAACCATAACCTTACTCTTATCCACGTTTACTTTCAAGCCCCTCCTTTTACACACCCTGCCAAATCTCTCTACCAATCCTCTCAAACTCTCTTCAGATTCGCC
Organism: Trachelipus rathkii; assembly: GCA_015478945.1. Lineage (NCBI taxonomy): Eukaryota > Metazoa > Arthropoda > Malacostraca > Isopoda > Trachelipodidae > Trachelipus > Trachelipus rathkii. The sequence continues at coordinate 250 of JABUQX010047979.1, forward strand.
ACACAGAACCAAATCATCCGCATATAATAGGTAGGGCACCCTCCACTCAACTCCATTCTCCACCATTCTAACACCATTTCCTGCCATCCCCACCTCAAATTCTTTCATAACCCCATCCATATACAAATTGAATAACCAAGGAGACATAACACAACCCTGTCTTACTCCGCTATTAATCCTAAACCACTCACCATTGACACCATTTATTCTTACACACGCTTCACTATCGTCATACATACTTTTGATTCCATTCAGAAGCCTACCACCAACACCATATATCACTAACACCTGCCATAAAGCTTCCTTATTAACTCTATCATACGCCTGTTAAAAATCCATAAAACCTAAATACAATTTATTCTTCTTCTCCCTCATTTTCTCAATCATTTGTTTCAATGTAAAGATTTGATCCACACATCCTCTACCACTCCTAAACGCACCTTGTTCTTCACCAATCAGTCCCTCAGTCACTCGACGCACTCTTTCGACCAAAATACCAGCATATACCTTCCCTACAACACTCAATAAACTTATTCCCCTATAATTTCTACAGTTCCCCTTTTCTCCCTTACCCTTATACAAGGGTACTATTACCGCTCTCCTCCAATCCCTTGGAACTATACCCTCCATAAACGCTTTATTACACAACTTCCAAATCCAATCAATCACCATCTCGCCTCCGCTCTTGATCATTTCACTAGTAATTTCATCTATACCTGCAGATTTACCATTCTTCAACTTTCTCACCCTACCCATTACCTCCTCCTTACTAATAACCTCATCCCCAAAATACCTATTCCTTCTTGCACCATCAAAACCGCACACATTCACTAACACCTCATCATTACTGTTAATATTGTGCAGATTTTCGAAGTGTTCTTTCCACACTCCCCTCACATCCATTTCATCAGTTACAAAAGCACCATCCCTATTCATTATTCTAAGCAGATTCCCCTTATTCTCATTCTTAACCTTTCGCGCTTCCTTCCAGAAGAGCTTCCTATTCCCTTGTATGTCCTCATTCATCCTCCTTCCAAACTGTTCATTTACCTCTTGTTTTCTCCTACGTATACACCTTTTAGTATTTCTTTTTTCCTCCTTATATAATTCCAAGCATCTTTCTTTTGAATCTTCATCATTTGCTTTTAGTACATTCAACCACGCTTCTTTTTTACCTTTAACCGCTTTCATCACCTCTTCATTCCACCATTCACTGTTAACATTCTTACTTCCTACTTTAGCACATCCACACACTTCCTTTGCACTACTAACAATTGCTTCCTTCATTTGCCCCCAGATTTGCTCAGTATCAACTTGTTCACATTCAACCGTTTTACTAGCGAGCGCTCTTACATACTTATCCTTATTATCTTGCACACTTAACTTCTCACTCTTAATTTTACCTACTTCCTTTCGTATCACCTTCCTCTCCATCCAAGCCCCCACTAACTTAATTTTACATAGAACAACATAATGATCCGATAATCCCATTCCTAAACCCCTAACTGATTTAACATCCAATACATACTTCAACATCTCCTTCTTCACCAACACAAAATCAATCATACTTTTCACTTCGATACCATCTCTACCTACACCAACTCTAGTATACTTATGGATACTCTTGTGTTTAAAGAAAGTATTACTTACACACATACCTCTCTCTTCACAGAAATCAATCACCTTCCTACCATTCTCATTTTCTCCCGCCACCCCAAAACCACCTGTTATACCATCCCTTTTTTGATCACCTATCCAACCATTCAGGTCCCCCAACACTATCAATCTGAAGCTCCTACTCACCCCATCCAAAACATCATTCAGATTATCCCAAAATATCGTACTCTCTTCAACGTTTCCCTCAGATGGACCATACGTCACAACCACACATACCTTGACCTTTTCAAACTTAAATTTAACCATTAGAATTCTAGGATACATAATCAATATATATATATATATATATATATATATATATATATATATATATATATATATATATATAAATATATATATATATATATATATATATATATATATATATATATATATATATATATATATATATATATATATATATATATATATATATATATATATATATATATATATATATATGTGTAAGTGTGAGTTTGGTAGAGGCGAGAATAAAGGTGCATAATAGGAGAATGGCGGGGTTTTGTGAGGGGTATGGTTGTGGCCTCCACCCTGGGCCAAGGGAGAACTCTACACTGACGATTTTACCATAGTG
>JABUQX010047979.1:5000-40370 GCA_015478945.1 Trachelipus rathkii
TAAATTAAATCTAATTCCATATTTTTACTAATGATTTTCTTGGGATAATTTACTTATAGTACTGGAAGACATAATTAATAGTCTTAATTGCTGTTTTCATATCAGATTCTTTAGTATCAAGTATTGTTTTTCTAATAGTATATTCATTAAAGAGTATGATCAGTTCTGATGAGGCAAACAAGATGACAAATGAAAATTAATACTAGACTGCTCATCATACCTAATTTGTATTTTGTGTCGTATTTGTTGTAATATCTTCTTGAATATTCCATTTTTAATTAGAGAAAAAAATAATTACAACATTTCGTTTATTGTCACTCGATTGGTTATTAGCTTTTAAGATATATTAGTTAATATATAACCAGGATTAACTATTATAATTATTCTTATTTATCTGTATTGGATAGTTTAATGCTGTTTGGATTAAAATTATCGTAAATTTAGGTATCTGGTCTTATTGTTTTAAATGTCTCTACTATTCTAGTTTCCTGTCTGGTAGGATTCACTATGCCCCCCCCTTCCCCCGAGACCCGTTAGAGTTCACGGGGCGTATATACTAATATATATACCTGAGTTTTAGATTTAAGCATATTAAAAGAAAGGATATACAATATATCACAACATAAAATATTTATTATAAATAATATGTAGGATTTTATATTCATATTACTTATTAGCCTAAGTGATAGGATTGTTCACCTGAGTATATAAATAAGAATTACTGAAGATAAAGTAATGAGGGCATTATCGGGTATTTACGCTTAGTTCTTTATATAATATTTCAGTTAATATAAGAATTAAACAGTTAGGTTCGTATAGATCGCCATAGGTTTCAATTCATATTACATTAGAGGAACTTATTATGAAGAATCGAGGGAGTAAAAACTCAATAGAGAAAAAGATAGAGAAGAATGCGGGGCTTCGTTTTATAGCGAAATTATGTCTTAATTCTCTTTGGGTTGATTAAATTCGCGGAAAGATGTACTTAATCTCATAACATAGTAGAGATATTTAAATCTGTCACATTACATGAATGTCATTAGAGGATATGGATAGTTGTTTTATATAGTAAAAGAAGCAGATGTATATGAAGTATCAAGGAATGTTCTATTAGTATAGTGGATTAAAGTTATATAAGAATATATTAGTTTTATCTGTGAAGTATGTCCACTCTTGCATGAGCAAACTCCATACCAGAAAGTTATACTTAATATAGCATATTATAAGCTGCTTTCATACTATCAGCTCTACGCTAGAGTGAAACTATATAACCTTCTTGAAGAGCTAGGGCAAAGAGTCTTATACTGCGACAATCAAGATTTTAGCTGTGTCTTGTAAACATGGAGGATAAGGGAGAAACTGACCGCTGCTGATAGGGATTAAATTTTTGGGTAGAATTATACTGACGAAATAGGCGAGGGGAATAATTGTGCTGACGCTTACTTTGTCAATGTACAGGTGTACCTTTAAAATTCTTACGCTTTGTACGAATTATTAATAATAAGGGTAGACGGGTCCATTAATGTGGGATTATTATTAAAGACTATGAAGGAATTAATCACTTAAACAAAACAACTTATTGACGAAAATAATTATCATTTAACTACTATATGTTAACTGAATGTCATGTTTCATAAAATAACATTGGATGTTAATGATAATGATTAGAGATATTATAGAACGATTGATAGTATGATGAAGAGAATTTTATTAATATATACAAACTATAGGAAGGGGGATGAATATATTCAACGGCAATAATAGACTTGACATTAATTAATTAGGAACAGTAGAGTGATGCAGACGTTATATTGTCAAATGGTAACGCTTATTACATAAGGATGAAAACAACAAACACTCATCATAAAGTAGAAATTAAAGATAAAGTTAATGTAGCTATTTTATAAAAACTTACTTTACTACAATGAATGAATTACTTATAAAGCTTGATAAAAAGGAAGGGGTGGGTATAAGTAAGCAAAATGATTACAGATTTGCTGTAAAGGTCTAAATAAGAGATTCGCGAATGACTGGCATTAAAAAATACTGTAGATTTATAGTTATTAATAATCCGCATCGATTCACAATTCCATATGGCTTTCAAGAGTGAAATCCTCTTTCCCTATAAGTATTAAAGAAAGGACGCAATGTTCGTTAAATCATTTTCTAAATTAATTTTATAAAAAATAGTAATATATATTATTATATATATATATTTATTAATATATAATATATTATATATATATTCATAATAATATTTATAATATTTAATATATAATTATTATAATATAATAATTAAATATTTAAATATATATATATATATATATATAATATATATATTATATTAATTTAATATAATATATATGAATGATTTATTTTTCTATGTTATTTTTTATATGATCTATTACTTATTTTTTTTCATTAATTGTTTTTAATTATTAATAACAAAAATTCTTCTCATATCAAATTACCTTAATTATATAAATAATTAAAATAATAATATATAAATAATAATAATAATATATTTATATAAATTATTAAATAATATAATAATATATTAAATTATAAATATAATATATAATTAAATATAAATAATAAATATATTTTATTAAATAATAATTTTATAAATATTATAATAATAATAAATAATATATATATATATTAAATAAATTCAAAGACTTATATACCTTCTCAATTATATATAACGAAGTATTGGTAGCAGTATATATTAGAGTTATAATAGAACCGCAATTATACTATACTAGTTATATAATTTAATATAATATATATATATATATATATTGAAATATCTATACAGTATATATATTATATTAATGATATAATGATACTATATAGATAAATATACTAGCTAAATAATACTCTAGTATACTATATATATAATATAATAATATATATATATACTTAGCCTATCATATATATATATAATAATATTATATATATATATATATTATATATATATATATTAATATTATAAAAATATTATATAATAAATATATATATATAGTATATATTATATATATATATATATATATAATATTACAAGGTATATATATATAATATATATTAATACGTAATACAGAAATATATATAGTATATAGTAGTAATATAGTATATATAGTATATATATATGAGTATATATACCGTATGATATATATATATATTATAGTATGATATATATATATTAGAGTATATAGATAATATATATACATAATATGTATTACTAGGATAAACTATGTAATATATGATATATATATATATATATATATATATATATTATATATATATATATATATATATTTAAGATATTATAAGTTCAGCGATTTATATATATGTATATATTACTTCAATAAAAGTAAATAAATAATGGGGAACTTAATAATAATTTGGAAATAAAAAAAAGATATTTTATTCATATAAAATTCTTAATTTTGGGATCTCTTAACAGCAAAAATTTGGGATGTCAACTCTTCGGTTTATATGGGGTGGAAGGCTATGATGGAAAACACTTCATTAAAAGCCAGTTCTGGCCTAGATTTCTCTTCTCATGTAGAATTAAAAGAATGTTGTGCTTTGGGAGCCTTTTTAAGGGTCAGTGAAGATATTGTTTTGGGGATTTCCATTTTGGGAGGTGAGGGTAAATATTAAATCCTTAACAATCTAAATAAGACTGCACAAATTTATTTCCAAAATTAGCAAGGAAAGTTTGTGGATAGTCATGTCGGGAAGGACATAAGTAACATTTAATAAAGATTATCGGAGTATGGATCTTGATTCGCGAACTTTTATGTGTTTTTTTTTTTGTCGTCCGTAGACTGGTTGAAGATCATTCAAGAATATAAATTTGTAATTTTGCCCTATATCTTTTCATTTTGAATTGATTTTCACTCACATGAGGCATTTATTTCTTCATTAACAAAGCAGAAGTTCTGTTGCAGACACAAAATGTTTGAAAATTTTTCGTTGATGTTTGCTTGAAACCCTTCTAAACAAACATATTTCAATATGATTAAGAGCAGTGCTGTCACTAATTATGGAGAATGCGATGTAATACATAATGAAAGAGTGTTTGAGAATAAAGTTAAAGACCTAAATAAATAAACTTATAGCAATTTGACTTATTTGCGTTAAATGCACAGGTGAAAGAATCTATAAGAGTTTTTTTTCGATGAAGATACAGGGTACGCTCGTATAACAGGCTCCTAACAATCGCCGTTAGACAGACTTTCTCATTGAGCTCGTAAACAATCATCCCATCGGCATTTATTCCATAGCATACCCTTGAGCTTGTTCACCTGCATATCGTGAGAGGGCTTTGTCCATTTGTTGCTCTGGGTAATGGACTAGTCTGTGTTATATCTTTTGTTCCTATTAATCGTGTTTAAAAGATATGTAGGTACGATGAACGCTTTAGGCAATTTAGAAAATATAGACATAGTTAGTTGATGCATTCGCGAGATGCCTATAGTAAATGAATTGTTAAAATGGAGGTTGTTAGCTCACACGGAAATGATGAGCAGTGAGTGAAATCTGTAACTGGTACGGAGGCTGGTATTAGGTTCGAGGACCAGAGACTAAACACTGTCGTAAACAATTTACATTGACACATTGGAGCTTATTTATATCACTAAAATCAATAAGTCCAGTTGTACATTAGAATAGAGTTATAGATATACTTTATAGCCTACGGCTCCGAAATGTATTCGGGCTCGGTATCTATTATACGTCAGAATATGAATAGATAATAATATAGGTAAACAATAAGACTAATGTATAGAAAAAGCAACCTAATGGACTATAATCGAGGGACTATGTCCAGTTCAAACTAAATATATTATCAAATACATGCCCCATATAATGGCGGGAACAAAACAACTAACTAAACTCGACATAACCAAAGGTGGATTGTGCAACGGTCTCGGTCTCAAGTCCTCCCAACAAAGGCGGGTTCCTAGTTACGTATATCAATATAGAGCTACGTACGAAGATTACGCCAACCGGGTACTACTCATTCACACTCGAAAGTAAAATTCTTCTCTAAGCTAAGGTCACTCGGCTACACGTTAATACGAGAGCTTTAATAAGGTTTATTGGGTGATACTGGTAGCTACAACATCGGGTTTAACTTTAATAACTAACTAAAAACTCCGGGGGCCTTTGGCCTACGTCAGAAATAATACTCTAACAGCACCATGCATGGCCAGCTGACCAGATACATCCACATAGCCCAATATAACGCAAGGTCCTGTTCTTATAATGGTTGCAAGGGTGCGTCCACGACTATAATCAACGCCCAACATGGGCGGGAAATCGGCTATTCAACAACGTTTTAACCTACCTCACTCCTCTCCGGGAATGAGAATCAAGTGTAGAACCATCTTCCCCACATTTCTTATTGGTGTCACTTATAATAACGTCCGTGGTATAAATATTACATTTTTATAGACTCACTTCAGTAATCATTTGAATACCAACTTATAAACGGATTCTGTACGCTTTTGGCAAGACATCATTGAAAGGAGTGATAACATTAAATGAGGCTATTAATATGCTGGCCAAGTTCGGGATCTATGGAGCACGCTTATTGAGTCAATCTAGCCGGAGATAGAATAAGACCATACGATTCATACGAGAGGAATGGTCTGAGGTGGATTGTTTGTTTCTTAAGACCGTGTAACAGATGTTATTGCATACTGGAGATGACAGTGATCGATGGAATAGATGAAGATGTTAACATAACATAGTAGAACCTGAGATATTTAACAGTATATAGAGATAGAATTAAGAGGATAAGGAGGATGAAAATTGAAATGGTTGATAGTAAGAGAGATAAGGTTGTGAAGGCGGTGGATTAAATTATACTGCATTTTATCTTTTTCACACAAGAGGGTGTTTTAAACTAGAGTATATGGAGGAAGTTAGGATACGAAGATAAGATTATACGCGAATAGACATATGGTGAATGACATAAAGTATGGATTCAGTGTTTTACCGAAAGTTCGGTATTACATAAATGGCAACACATTTGATTAATAGATTTACGAGAAATACACGGTATATTATAGAGAGAATCTATAAAGTGATGATTTATATTTACATTACGCCTCAGCGAGCACTAATGATAGAGAACAATTACACAAAAAAAAAAATCATTGTGGTGACAAAGTTAAAAATGGCAAAAGTACTTGAGTACGCCGGGAGCTGGAACGCATCGACAACACAGAAGAAGAGAAGAGAGGAAATTACGAGTATGATTGAGCAGTATGGCAGGACTATTTAAGAAAACTATGAAATATCTGAAAGAAGTAAAGGCTCAAGTACAAGGACACTGGTTTTAGAAACTGCAAGTATATATCAAGAAGAAGAATATAGGTGTTGAATAAGATGACACTGAAGAATGGAGTGGGGAGATTGAGGAATGGTGGGAACACTGGAGAGAGGTATCGAGGGCATGGGGATAGGTTTATACGAAAAAAAAAAGATTGAGAAGAAACGGATCACCGACAAGGTACACAGAAAGCCTTAATAAAGGAGAAGACCGAAGAGATGAAACACAGGTAGAATCGGGGAAATCCTCTTGGAGATAGATGTTCCAGCTTACCAAAAATGAAGAGAAGCTGAAGAAGAAGGAATGTTGCAGGCGCAGAAGGGAATCAATAGGTAGAGATAGATGTATAGTTTTACGACGCAGACGTACGACAGGAGTATTGCAAGATAATTCTCTGCCTACTTGAAGAGCGATCGGACACAGAAAACCACTAAGAGAATATATAATAATATTAAACTATATATATTAATTAATATAATTAATATATATATTATATATATTAATATAATCATATATATATTAATTAATATTTAATATATATATTATATATATATTATTATTAATATATAATATATATATATTAAAAATATATATATATATTTTATATATATTATATAATATATGTGAGGAACATAACAGTAATATACTACCTATTTCACATTATTAAGAAAATTATCACTACATTACTTAACAAATATGTATTACCTTTATATATATAATAGTATATTATATAATATTTCATTATTATCTATTTATACAAACATAAACTTATTAATATAATATTTTTTATAATAACTATTATAATTTTTATTATATATATTATATTATTAAATATATAATTAAGAGATACTATTAAAAGCTCAATTACAAAATATTTTGGATTTAACTTTTAAAATAATATTTAAAGAGTTTGGGTCTAGGATAATATATATATATATTAATATAATATATATATATGATAATATATATATAATATTATATATATAACATATATATTAATATATATATATATATATATATATACATAATATATATATTTATAATTTGTATTTCTATATATTAATATTTATAAATTAATTATATATATTTAATATTATTTAGTATATAATATATATATATATTATATATTATATATATATATATATTATTTTAAATTAATTAATATTTATTATTATTAATATATATATATTAATATATATATATTATAATATATATATATAATCAATATATTATATATATTATATCATAATACTATATTATATAATATATTAATAGCGAAGTTATATAAATACCAAAAACTGAAACATAATTTTAGAACATCATTTAAATTATTTATATTTATAGTACCTAAACTAGTTATCAGTATTATTCTATTATTAATCTTCTTATTTTTACTACAATTATTTAATTTAAATAATATATTTTAAGTACAAAATTAATGATTACCTTTACATATTGTTTGCTTGTATTTTTAAAATTATAATATAATATTTTATATAATAGTTGTACAATATAATAATTATAAATACATATATATGATTTATAAATTAATTGATTTAACATAATTATGTGGTTAAGAGTTCATGGTTTAAACAAAATCTCACTTCATTGACATCAATTGGTAGATTAATAAGCTTTATCTTATTTTAATTAACCTTTCTAGTGAGTTGAACAGATTCTTCTCTCTCTGATTTATCTTATTCTTCTGGACTATGTAACTAATACATTCGATAAGTATACGGTTCCTCTAGTCTCATTTTGGCTGGATATAAATATTTTCCCTTTAAAAATAGGGAAAATTCATTTTCGTAGGTCAATCTGCTTATATCTAGATTTCTGTTTCTCTCGTTAGGAGGGTACGAAATTGTTAAGTCATAATGCGAAGGTTATAGACAGCAATGAATAGGGGGAAAGGGTGATTACATAAGTTTGCATGGTCGTAGATTCTGACAATAAAAACACTTTTTGGACTCGCGTTCATGAGGGGTAGAAGCAGTTAAAGCAATTTCAGGCTTTTCTTTTGTACAGGTTAGATATCTTCGGAAGTTACATTCAAAAATTTACGTTATTCGTCACGTATTTATCGGTGGACGGTCCAGTTTTATTGTTACATAGGTTTCTCTTGTAGGAGTAGTGGATTGAGTTTCGGGCAGGAGTGGTAACGACCTTTGGAATGGTACGAAATTGATATATGGGAAGATATCATTACTAGCGGCTTTCGGAATAAAGGCTCTTCCAAGTATAGAGAAGCTATATGAATGAGCTATAATAGGTGTAGATATATAACTTTCCTATATTCTGGAAAATGATATTAACTTGAAGAGGGCTAGTTAACTTGTGAAAGCATACGATATTGTAGGTTGTTTCATTTCACTCGAACACATTCTAATAAAAATACTGTTTTAAATGATTTATACTGTGTACCAAATTCTTTTTCTCTTATTGAAAAACTTATTCGTTCAATTTGCTAACCAGAATTTTCTGAACATATATTGTACACGCAGAAATATACTTCCCCTATGGGAAGAAGCAAACTCGGCTACGATTTTTAGCATTTTATCGAATTATAGTTGTGATTTCCTTAGGAGCTGCTATAGATAAATATGTCTTAGCCTCGCAGATTCTGGTTGATGACTCTGTTAATATTTAAACCAATTTTTTAGCTTAGTTATATGTGCTGAAGTATTTATCGAAAGTTGAGTACAATATCTATAAATGGTTGCTGGGAAACCTTCAAGTAAGATAATTTTCTTCATTTCGGTAAAATGGATGATCTTTTTTATTGCTCATGTTATATTACTGGAATAGGATTGGCAAAAGTTCTTTTGTAAAATTAACATAATAAATCGAAAATTTTGTTTCTCCTCTCCAAGTATTTTATTTAATATATTTCGTAAACACTAATTGATTGGGTATATATCTGAAATTTGGTAACATGTAAAGAGTCATGAGGAAAAAGAAAAGAATACCTATCCAGAGTAAAGTTGTTGCAATTCGCATTTTCTCGAGTTATGTATGTCGGAAGGTGAGAAGTTATCAATTAGTTGAACGCCACGTATGATGTGATGGTGATATTGAGAATATGTTGCGTTCCAGTATAGGAGGTTACACAGAGTCTGTATTAAATTTGGGTACGAGTAGTTTGTTTTATCACGAATTTTTGTCATTGCGCACGCTGAGAGCAGATATCCACTCTTATCTTGGAAGAGGTTACCACGGACTCCGACTCCGACTCCGACTCTTAACTATAATCTGGAGGATATGTAATGGGATAAGGTAACGAGTAACATTCACTTGGAGGGTACTGCGGGAAAATTAAGTCTAGATCCACTCTCAGGTTTTTGTACGAAATTGTCAAATTACCATATATGGGGCATCGGTTTAACTCGTGATTGGCGGCACATAAGACATGGTCAAGCGTTCTTCGCACGCTAAAGCTACCTGGAAGGACTGAAAAGACAAGGTGCGGAGTTTCAGCCTAGGATCTCCGCGGACTGGTACGGGAGAATGTGTGGACTTCCCAGGAGGATTTATTTCACGGACAAACCCCTGGGGCAGGGTTTTCACTGGAAAAGCACGGTGTGGGAGTCAGGAAAGAGGGATCTTATCACGAGGGAGACCACATCCACACAAGCAACAATGAATTTGAATCTCGGTACGGAAGAGGGGGTGGTGGGGAAGTTGGCGTGAGTGCTCTGGCCTGTTGACCTGTTGTGAGAGAGGAAAATGACCTGACCCTGTCCTTGAGAATAACGGAGGCCTTTCCAGCCCATTCCTGTTATTTACTTATTTCTGATTTCATGATTTGGTTTTATATGGGTGAATAAATACAGTTCATTGATTAAGGTGGAGAGAAGTTTTTGTGTGCTAATATTTTATGAAAACTGGGCTCTTGCAAGATAAAGCTTATTAAACCAATAAAGCTGTTATTTCAATCTGTTTTTGGTTCCCAGCCTGAACCCCACCCTCCTCGTACCTCTACTCCTGACCAAGTGTTTTCCGCTTTAATTACTTCTGCTCACCTGAAAATCCTTTGCACAACCCAATGACTTCGTCGCTGGTATGCCTTCGCGACATACGCCCAGTATCCCAAACTGTCTGGGGCAATCCCGAAAGGGTGCCCCCGTCATAGTCGCTCTCATTTGTTTACTCCAGATGCTCTTACCCCCCCCTCCCGAGACTTGCCAAGCTGACACATCATTATACGATATATACTTATTTGCGATCCAATCACCAATCCAAGACTTACTGAGACAAAAGACACCATTATCCTTAGTGATGTACTTGACAAACCTCTATAGGAAAGTTGAAGACCCCCTCCCTCGAGCTCCACGTTAATAGAAAAATGGCCTCTTCTGCGTTCAGCTACTGACCACGGAATCAAGTTCATCTTGTCATTCCTGTAACATTGTCTCTGAAACCATTCCCATCTTAATTTCACTCCTGATAATAAAAGAAACACATCCAAAGAGCAGTATTCTAATACCATTAGAATTGCGAAAAGTGAAGATATTTCTGGGTTTTATTCAGGCAAGAAATCATCCAGCAGAAAAGATTCTGTTACAAAGAATGTTTAAATATTCCCCTCTGCGGGACTCGCATAGACACCGGCTCAAATCGAATTTTCCATAAAGTTGAGAAAAGGGTTAAGGGTTAAAGTGTTCAAGTAAGGCTATTCCCTCCCAAGCGTGTTTGGCTTAAACCGCCAATGAGTTGCACCGAAATATGGCAGAGGGCCGACATGAACATATCCCAGTCTGGCGAGGAGACTTAAACATTCCTGTGGAAAACACCCACATCACTGTAAAAACTCCGGAGAACTCCACAGCACCTCTTTGGGAATGGATGTGTCTTACTGATTGAGGAGGAGATCGTGCCTCCAGTCCCCATGAGGTTTTGGCAGTTTTGCGCCACTACAAAAAATCGAGCGGAGGACTCCATACACCGAGCTCAAGCACAATTACCGCACGACAAGACCACGACAATCTTATGTTAAATAGTGACGGCAACTCCCTTTTGCCTCCGCGATGTATAATCCACCGCACAACTTATTTCCTAATTCTGTAACCTCTTTCCTACCCCGATACCTAGTTTCAATGTAACCATTCAATGAAACTAAGTTGGGTTCATCCTCCTAGCTTGGAAGCATTTCCTGCATAGAAATTCTTTGCCCCATACCCTCCCCTTACCGAGTCACCAATACTGCCTCGTTAGGGCTCGTCTTTTGCCGCCTTAATGCTTGCTCCCCACTATCATCCCACCCTGAAAATTCGCTAACCAGAACCAACAGATTAGATAACTCATAAGGATTATTTCTTAAGATACTATAACATCGACACTTTCTAAATGCAGAAACACACAGAACCCAAATGTAAAAAATAATGCAACTCAGATAGTATAACTCGCCATTAGTTCCTATCTCTTGAGACAATCGTAGACATGAATAAGTTGTACTCAGCAAACCTCAGCTGTGGAACATCCCCCACCAACACTTCTGATAGCTTGCGATTATTCATTCTTCTGAATCCTATACTTCTTCTCTTCCGTTCCTACCTCTGCACTCCATAAAGGAATTCTATCCTTAGCGTTAAATAGATTATTGTTCCTAAATAGAGCTTGAAAGTGACGACCCCCACTTCTCTTCTAATGCTCAATTGCTTCTACCTCCCAAGAGAGAGGTGAATGGAAGCCGGGACCCCCATGGACGTTGATTATTCAACCCAGTAGTTGGCCGCTTCTCTGTGGGCCGTGGTGTGTTCTGTACAGAGACAAAAAAACTATATTAATATATATATATATATTATATTATATTATAATTAATTATTTTTTATTATTTTTTTATTATATTTATTTTTATATTTATATTTTTTTATTTATTATATTATTATTATTTTAATTATTTATTAATTTATATTTATTTTTTATATTTTTCTCAAAAATATTATTATAGATATTATTATATAATTATTTATATATAATTATTATTATATATTTAATTATAGTATATATATATTATATATATCATTATATATATAATATTATATATTATTATATATATATTATATAATAATATATATAGAGAAGAGAGAGAGAGAGAGAGAGGAGTGGTGTGGAGTGTGACTGATGGCAAGCTTCTGCGTCACTACATCAACAGCGCGAATGAGAATAGTTAGAACAATTAAAAGTGTTGTGTGTAGACAAATTTTGCGCCCTCACAATCAAAAGCAAGCGGAGCGCTTATGAGAAAAGTTAGAACTATTAGAAGTGTGTGTGTGTGTGTGTGTGTGTGTGTGTGGTGTTGTGTGTGTGTGTGGTGTGTGTGTGAGTGTGTGTGCTAACCCGGAACAGATACAGTTTTGCGTCACCACAATCCAAAAGCAACCCGCGCAGTGCGAGTGCGAGTGCGAATGAGAACTAGTTAGAACGAATTAGAAGTGTGTGTGTATATATATTGTGTGGTGTGTTTGCGGTAGTGTGTGTGTGATAGCAAGCTTTGCGTCACTACATCAAAAGCAAGCGCAAGCGCGAGGCACGAACGAATCAATTATAACTAATTAGAAGTGTGTATGTGTGTGTGTGAGTAGGCCTGCATTATATTTGTGTGTATGTGTGAGTGTGATGGCTCGTTTTTGCGTCACATAAAATCAAAAGCGAGCGCGAGCGTGAATGATGAACTAGTTAGAACTAATTTGAAGTGTGGTGTGTGTGTGTGGGTGTGTGTGTGTGTGTGTGTGTGGTGTGTGGTGGTGGTGTGTGTGTGTGTGTGGTGTGTGTGAGAGAGAAGAAGAGAGAGAGTCTGTGAGTCATGATGGCAAGTTTTGCGTCACTATATATGAAAAGCGGAGCCCGTGGAATGAGAACTAGTTAGAACTAATTAGAACAAGTGCTGAACTGGAGACTGTTCGCCGCCGGTTCGGCGAATCGTAATTAAAACTTTTTTCCAGGAAAAGGAATCGGTAGTTAATTCTTTTGTTTGTGTTAACAGGGAAGGGACCGGCAGTACTTTTATGACAAGCCAGAGAAATGGTTTGTTTAAATTTTGGGAGCTCCCCCTGGTAGCACACCACCATTTAAGAAGTAGTTGTCAGCGAGAGCAAGTTTCGCGAGCGATTGCTGTTAAGGCTGTTCTGAACAGAAACTCGACATGCACGATTGCTCTTTTTGCGCGCACACATTCCAAACGCGCAGTCGCCTAGATTGCGGAATCTTTTTACCCTTTAATGTCTGCGCTATTTCACTATTGAATATTCGGTTGGTCACAAGAGTGTCCGATTACTTTTTGGAGGGGTTGTTCAATTTGTTCTCCTACTACCTGATTAAATCGAATGTTAAATAATTATATTTAACATTTTCTTTCGATTGTGTTTTCAATGTATTAAGTCAACCAGAGCAGGTAAAAAACGATTTGAAAATCGAATTGAGGGTAAAAGACCTCGATAGATCGATTGATATCATTAGAAATGGTCTACTGATCATTTAAAACCTTCTCAATTTGTTTTCGTTGAGCCTCATCTCCTCTTCCCAACAGATTTGCAAATTTGAGTTATTCTTGGCTCCTCGGATGACTTGTCTCTTAGTTTTTTTCGATGGGTTTTTCCTTGGTGTGATTTCTTTGAAGAAGTGAATGAGATGACAATGCAATTTCGACCAATGAACTTATCAAAGTCTAACTAATCCAAATCCTCTTCATGTTCAGTAGGTTTATTTGCTGAAAAGCCACCATCGTCACTATCAGTTTATTAGAAGTCTAGTTGACTAGGTCTAGGAAGTTGCTGGATTAAAAGGCTGATAGTTAGCTTACCACTATCAGGTTGAAAATCTTATACTTAATCTTTTTAGTTAACGCGAGCTAAGTATATACTCTCTCAAGTTATTATAGCTATTTATAAATGCTAAATTTCATAAGTAAGTGAAATTTCAGTCCGTTATTATGGTTAAATGCCATTGCTTTGAGTGGAGTTACTAAGTTCACTAGCCTTAATAATAACTTCCTTAATTGAAATCTTTTTATTAATAATTTAATTATTATTTTTTATCAGTTGACTTATATATATAATACATTCATATATATAACTCAATATTATATAATTAATATATATATATAGCTAAAATACGCAGATTGATGACTCAGATAGCAAGATTTTTTATATATGAATGAAGCAGTATTAATTGAGAAGGAAACACAAGAAGATGGAAGAGAATTCCAAAAACAATACAAGATGATGGTCAGGTTTATATAATATCAAAAGTAAGGATAAAGACACCATATAGTCTTAGTAATACAGAAACTAATGTCTCTGGAGTAAAAATATCAACTATATTAATATATATATAAATTATTTATATAATATACAATCACTACATGGCCGACACAGCACCCTTGTGCTACGTAGAGTGCGTCGTTAAAAGGTGGTGTAACACGCGTAGTGAGATTGGTTCCTCGAGCAACTATGCCGCTACTAGTAAATATAATATTTATATAGAAAATAGAATAGATTAAAGCAACCAACATCTGACGCCGTCACAAAGTATAAAAGAATAAGGGTCATAGTGAACTAGAAAAGTACATTAGTTTGATAGTTTGACCTATAGGCAAATTTCAATAGTTGCTTTCAACATTTCACCGGACCCTTCCTTGGCCGTTGACTGCCAGGAATTCCACTATCTAAAGGGAGAGACTACCTGATCGCATACATCAAGTAGGACTCTTCTGCTTCACCGAGATGAAATGTTAAAGTAGCAGTTATCTCTCAAGGTGAATATAGAGAGTTGGCATGAATAACGGCCTTTTAGTTAGAAATGTTGAGGCATTTTATAAATTGTTATATTGGTTTAATATAAAGTCTAGAATGTTATAATCAGAGAAGATGTGAAAAAAAATAAGGCTCGTCCAAGTCTGTACTATATATATATAAACATAGAATTTCCTAGTTTCTACTATACGAGGCCAACTCACGAGCAACCGTTGTGTGTGGAGGTATTTTACCTAAAAGAACAATATTGTTGTAGATTTTAATGTTATAGATGCACCAAGGATGTTAATTACTTATGTACTAACTAAGAAGAAGAACCGATAGAGATACCGTACGAAAAGAGATAGGAAATAGATATAGGCTGTTCCATTAAAATAGGAGAAATAATTTTGTAATAGAAGTTAGAGATTTTTAAAGAACAATTTAACACAAGGTTTTTGAATAAAGACTTACCATAAACTTATAGATAATTCCTATGTCACAGATTTATATATTTTGACATTTAAACGAGGACACTTGAGCAGATCTAATAGAATATAAGGGAAAGGGAGTAAAATTTAATGGCAGAATTCGATTAGAGTGACAATCTCAACGAGAGTATAAAATGGTCGAGGTGAGCTATGAATTTGAAACTGAGATGAGTCTGAAGAATGCAACCGCGCGTCGAGTGCAGAATTTCTGTCATACATTTATTATTAATATTATATATATAATTGAGATGTAGTGATTATATGCAGTTATTTAAGATTGCAGTTGATTATGTTAGAGTAAGATTTATTATTAATGTATTACATGAGAAATTAAGTAGGAAATTAATATTACATATTGAACATTCTGATGAGGAACAATTACCATCTTATATTTAATACATGAATAAAAGTATAGATATATGAAGTCAGTACTCAAATCACAATCACTAGTCCAAATAAATTTGATATGATGAGATTATTTAAGTAATAGTTAAAAGTCTATCATATAAAGTTATATTGCAAAGAGAAAAATGAAAGAATCCCAAGGAGGGCAGATGCTTGGAATTGAAGATAGTAAATTACGACCTAAACCAATATATACTTATCTATTCGGAATTCTAGAAAATGCCAATATTATGAATATGGTATGAATCAAGCGCTTGGTCTAGCCACTAAGATAGTAAAGTGCGCCATCATTCCCGGTAGTTCCTGAGAAGAATAGTCCGAAAAACTTCATAATATCTTGATATTATAAAATAGGAAAGTATATTCGCTAGTTCAATTCATCACGAACTGTCTTCAGATAAATGTCCGATTAGCGGTAGTCTGATTGAATAATGAGAGGTAGGAACTGAGATTTACACTCAAGATGGTCTAGCAGACTCACGTGAAGGAGGTTATAGAGAAGCTCGGATCTTTCTTGAAAGAAATACTACTAGGACAATAGAAAATAGCAAGTTTGACTGATCAATTTATTTGGCGACTTTCTAGTATAAAAAGGGCGGAAGAGGTTGTCATGAGCCGACTTCCCACTATATATTTTCTTTCTTCTCTTCTGAAAGAATTTAATGTATGAGATCATATTGCCTTTCGCAGTCTTCTCTCAAAATCTTCATGAGGGAAAGGTATGCAATGAATTAAATTCATCCAAATTTATATTCTCAGGAAATTTAATTGTTGCCACGTTAGAGCGTGGGGTACTAGCTATGGGGGAGCAAAACACACTGAACATTCATATATCATCGGGGAAGAATGCCATCAAGGGCAAAAAAAATCCTAACACACTCTTTTGCTCTTTACATCGAGTCATTTTTAGCTAAGAAATGAATAATCATTACTATAGCGAGACCATGATTAAGCCTTCGATCATAATGGATAATTATAATATTAGCAGGTAAGGCATTAGGGGCATAGGATAATTCACTGAAGAAGGAGAAGTGAAGGATGGAATGAAGGAATTAGACAGAAATAGTCTCAGGGATGAGTTATGATCAGTGAAAAATTAGAGAGGCTGTGAAGAGATAGATTGAGTCATTTTAACATTATGTTGGAGTATTAGCAACATAACTCGTCAGACTAAGAATAAGAGGGGAAAGGATAATTATTATAATTAATTCAACACATAAAAGATTGTTTATTAGATTAGATGTTTTTGGGCAAGAATGGAACATAGATAGCATTTGTCTGTAGTAGAGAGCCAAGGAGAGTCTAGACGCACATTTCGTTTATTTAAAATGATGAGTCTACTTTTAAAATATTGACTGGTCGAAATGAGTTAAATCACCTGCAATCAGATATTCTATGCATGAAATATGATAATTATAATTATAATATATATATATTAATAATTATAATATATTTATAATATTATATTATATATATATATATATATATGTATTAGGTTTTGACGAAATAATAAAAATTATGCATATCGGCTATATTGATGTGTTTCAAATAGATATATATATACTATATTTATATATAGTAGGCTTGTTCATAAGAGTTTGGTAGTGGTTTATTGGAGTGTTAGTTGGATATAGGTTATGTGAATGAATTGAGAGAAGATGAGTATTAAGAGTAGTATGTGGATATAGGGCTAAAGGGGTAGAGGTATAATTATATATAAGCACCATCGCATTATTGTTTATATATATATATATAATCGACGTAAGTGACTTATTGTATTACATTATTATATGTATATATTTATTAGGTATACATGATTGGATGTAAAAATGGTAATATATATATATATATATTAATATATAATATATATATAATATTAATTATATATATATATAAACAAATATGCGATAGTGTTATATATATATACATATATATATATATAATATATATTAAATATATATAGTATATATATATATATTTATATATAATATAATATAATATATATATATATTAGAAGAGTGTGGGTTATTAAAGATATTATGATGTTTATAACGTAGCGTGATATCGTTGAAGAGGTATATATATATGAGTATATATATATAGTGACTAGATTTGAGTTTTTTTATATAGGGGTTTGTTTTGATATATGTATTATAGTGAAGGGAGGGAGGTTATATTGTTATATAATGATAGAATAATATATTGAGGAAAGTATGTTAAGTTGAATTAGTTAGTTTAGAGGGATTTCAGTTCTTTGCCTTTGATTAGAAATTTCAATCCAAGAGATGAAGTCAGTGAATGAAACGAGAGATTCCTACTCTAAAATGTCGCGACATGCGCACGTATTTGTATACCTGCACTAATCTGTACGCCTGAATGCCGAGAACGAGCCACGATTGAAGAACAGGCTTTGGTCCTCTCGTGGAGGAGAAAAAGATTTACGCTACTTGGATCAGGAGTAGAGATGAATTCTGGCTTAGCTCATGTTCACAACGGAATGGTAGGAGCCGTCTAACACAAACTTAATATGACTCAGAGATCTAGATGAATGTGAAGCGAGATGATGTTCCTTCTAAGATTGTCATAAGATATGAGTCACAAACTCAATATATATTTAGTATTTTTAGAGTAGAATAGGCAACATCAATGCCCCCAATAATCAGCCAGAACATATAGGGTGCCTCTTGGTAAAAAAACGAAGCATAGGGCAGGGTAAGAAGTATATGTCTGTTCGGTAGGTAAGAGGAGTGATATAGTAAAAATAATTTAAAAAGAGATTATCAAAGTAGGGTGTGAAGGATAGATGTACGGATAAGAGATAATAAGGAGAAAGAGTGGTTGTTACTTTTATACTTATAGGTTCCGAGATTTACCGAATGGTCTGATAGTAAGAGTCATGTGAATACGTCTTCATTTCATGAAACAATGTAGAAGAGTGAACAGAGGTGTTTGTGTAGGATTTCTTTTATTAATTAGTTGCTCGCAAATAGTATGCGAACTTGAATAAATACATATAATGAGAAATTTATTCGGCTTCTCCGCATTGTACAGTGACCTTTATTAATGATATCCAGTATGTAGGAGAGGACCCCATCAGGTTGTGTACATTTGATAAATGCTGACAATATAATAGAGGACCTCAGTATTTGTGAAGTTATAGAAGTATATTCAAAGTTTCGTGTAGAAGTATAGTATAAAAGGAAAATCAAAAAATGCATATGATAATCTCTTGGTTATGTTTAAAGTAGAATAGAATGACCAGCTAGATAATGAAGTACAAACAAGATTATTGTATTAGTTAGATATATATATACGGAAGTAAGATTTTAAGTACCACAGAACTATTATTAAGAGTTATAGGTAAGATTTACGTTAAGATTCTACTGAGACGTGTTATTAAGGAGTATTAATATGTTTACATAGGCAGATTACCCTCACACTCAAAAAAAAAATAAAAATCTACCCAAACAGACAAAAAAGCAATATAATGGAGTATGGAAATGAGGACATAATAATTATTCGCACTTGCAAAAGCTACTAAATTAAATTATAAACTATGTTAAATATTAAAAAGTAACGCATGCAAAAGTAACGAAACCATTTCAAATTATCTAAAATATGAATAATCTCGCGAAAGTTTATAAAACACTCGCTTGCACGTCACACACATACATCAGAACCGAAAATCTAGTCGATACAAAAAAAGGAAACAAAATTTATTTTGGATTTCGAAATATTGTGGAAGACTAAATAATCTGTATATATTTTTATCAATCATAAATTATAATAGGAGATGTTTCTGCAAATATTTAAAATAATTTACCACAACCCAAAAAGTAAGAAGATTAATCGGATACCAAGTAATAATCTAGAGTTACCATTTTATAATTAACCTGAATAAAACCTGAATTGAACCTTCAAAGAAATGGCCGTAAGTTAACAAACCGTACTAAGATATCATATACTCACTATAAGATACCCTATGCTATGGATAATATACTATTACTAGTACATAATATACCCATAAAATTATATATTTTAATATATATATATTTACTAATATATCAATATATATATATAATTTAATATATTAATATTATATATATATATATTAATATATATATATATATATTAATATAATATATATATATAATATATATATAATAATATATATTAATATATATATATATATTAATAAGATAATATATTATATATTATTATTTAATATATATATTATATAAATTATATAATATATAAATCAGGGCATATGGGAGGGGTAACGCAAGCTATTTTGTTTTATGTATGGTAGTAAGTATTAGTGATGTATATAGTGTTATTTATATATATTTGTTAAACGTATATACCACTATTAAATAATTAATATATTATATATATACGGTTTTATGATATATTATATAATATAAATATATATTATAATATATTATTAATATATATATTAATATATATATATATATATATATTATTATAATATATATATATAATTATTATATTTAGTATATATATATATAATATATTAATAATTAATATATATATGATATAATATATAATTAGAATATAGTTAATATATAATATATTATATATATTATATATATATATATCTATAATAATATTAATATTATTATATAATAGAAATATATTATATAATAACACTAGTAGTAATTAATAATTATTATATTGTTCTTAAGAATTTTGTAATCTAGAGCACACAGGGAAGAACTAGTCACTCTCTTCTTATTAATGAGGATCTTCGAAGTCTTCAATTTTGGGCACCAGAACTCCGGCTCCAGAGTCCACCAATTCTAAAAATAATATTCTCTCGGCTTACATCAGCCGCCACATCTTCACACGCCGTATCTCTAAAAATATAATTTATCTGAGACTTGTTAACAGGGTCAGGTGGCTCAGCCAAAATTCTAAGACACTACCTATTGTTCCTTACTATTGTACACCTTCAAAAAAATATTTCTGCAACTTATCAGACAAAGTCCAACCATTCTATAAGACGTCAATAAGCGGCGGTCCGACTCCGCAGCCATGTACTTGTTATAACAAGTAAATTCACAAACCGGACCAATACCTTTTTCAATCTCTTTTGATACAACCTATATTCGGGCATTCACTCTGTAACAATAGCAGTAATCTCTAACGTATTCCTATAGGAATCGAATTATTATTCTTTAACTATTATATTACTCCATATTTATGATTTCGAAATAATTTGGGAATAATATTTTAGTGTTTAAATACTAAAATTGCAGTGTAAATAATATAAAACTATAATTGTAATAATGAGATAATATTTTCCGTATATAAATTTTATGATTTTTGTTTTTTTATTCATTATAATATTGATCAGCGAAAAATTAATCACTCTCTAACGTCTCATATTTCATTCAAATTTTTTTTAACATTTTATATTAACATAAATCGTGGTATATATTTCGACAAAGATACACATTGGAGTGTGAGACGCAACTCATAATCCTTAAAAATCCCTAGCGCCTTCAGTCATGATTTAATTTTACTTGCCATATTTAAAGTTCGACCTCTCTTTATCAAGGTTACTTAACAAGTCGTTAGTTCAGGGTAAAACAATTTTAATTACCAAGGAAATCTGAAAACCTATATATTTTTTACCATACAATAAGTTATTAACTTACATATAATTTGGAATAATACAATTTTTCAGTAAATTGAGATGATATCTTCGTGAACATGCTTGTATTCATTTTTTATAGCATACCATCCAAAGATCATCAATATAGCGATAAAAAATCGCTTATATATATATTCTCCTAACGCATTAATCTTTTACTTTTATCAATCTTATATATATAGATAAATATATATATATATATAATATTTATAATGTTTTTTCTCTTACTAAGATAAATAGCGCCGATAAGAAAAACAGTAAATACACCCCTATAAATTTCAAATAAAATCACAAAATAATAATATATGTTAAATCAGTTCCGCGGGTACTAAAAATATTTAGCCGCGGGCATGAGGTTCCCCACCCCCGTCTTGCGCCCCTAGACCCACCCATTCGGTCGTTGTTAATTCAACTTACGCTCGTGGTCACTTTCTTCTGTGGCAATCACTATTGGGCCTAAATGTTCCACATTGCCTCTTATTTCACATTCTTCCTTCAATCCTCTATGCTTATATTCACATCCTTTCTTCTTCTATATATACGGGTACATTTCTATTCTTATTTATATGTACTTGTAATCTATACTACTATACCTCTATCACTCCTTATATATATATCATATATATATATATATACTATCTATATTTATACCTATTACTATATATATATCTTACGTATCTCTATATCTATTCATTAATGGAAAGAAAAAGTCACAAAGAATTTCCTTCATATGCGAACTCACAACTCACTTCCTCTCGCGCAGGCTCTCTCATCATTAACATTAAGGCCCACATCTTATAGGAAAGATAAAAGTAGAAATAAAGTTAGATTGTATAATAATTCAGTTTATTTACAATAAAAACTCAATATATAAATTCACATCAATTTACAAACTATGGAATTATATTATTCAACGGGAATATTTATTCAAGGTCCATACATATAATGTTTGATAGATATTGGTAGGATACAATTAATCCATTTTCACTTTTCATTCAAGTAACATCTAAATCAATTTGTTACATTATATATAGTGATTGTAATTAATTACTAGTAAACCTTATATGGTAATAGTTAGCCTAATATATTTTATTCACATAATCTAACTCATATTTGGAAATTAATATTCAATTTATTTATATAAAAAACTGATTATTTATTAATTATTATCAAATATAACTTTGGAACTATTCTTAATACTTAAACAAAAAAACATTTACATATATTATACAATATTTTATTATGATATATTTATATAGATTTCCCGAAGCATTTCTAAATAACATTTACTAAATGAATAATAATTTTTATCAAATAAAATAAAAAAATGTTGGGGAGTTCTCACCCACAGATTGGTCACTTTATTTTTATAGACTATAAATACACCTATATGGGACAAAATTCTCAATATGGTTGTGTTCATCCAGTTTATAGGATATAGACAAATTAATACATTAAGCTAAAGAAGTTTATGGTATATCTGTTTATCTTACACACAACACATCCGGTGCCAGAAGTTTCCAAGAAACATTAATGAAGGAATCTAAACACTCGATATCATTCATAAATAAAATAATTATCACATATAATACTTACACTAATACACATATTTTATTATTAACTTTGATAAGATTTTCTAATGGGGAAGTATTTGTTCAGATTTTAGACCACATATTTTTCTTCTTGGTGCGCATCTTTATAAGAAGATATAATAACATAATATATTCAGTACCATTCAATTATAATTATATTATATAATAAACAAGTAAATAAATGAAGAACAACGGAACCTAAGGAAATGACCATTTAATTAACTTATAAATATCATAATAATAATATAATTAATTAATTAATATATAATTATTATATAAATAATATAATTAAATATTAATAATAATAGTAAATAGCATGCAGAATAATAGCAAATAACTTCCATCCCTTACTTCATTTTTATTAGATTAAAATAAGAAAAATAAAAATCATTTGAATTGATAAATATTAACAATTCAGTTAGGTTATAGTAATAATAATTAATAATAATAATTAATAATAAACTTAATAATTAAAATAAATATAAAATTATAATAATAAATAAAAATAATAAGATGATATAAGATAGGGTTTATATTAGTGATATTGCAACGCAGTGGGGATCACAAGGATAAGAGAAGTCAGTGAAAACACAACGTGCGCAAACAGTAGATCGAGAGAGATTAGGAATCGTTTTTAAGTTTCACTACCAGAGTTCGGTTGTATTTTTATTTGGGATAAGAGAATTAATAAACATTTAAAGAGAATGTTGCCATGAATAATTATTAAAGAGGAAAATTGCATATTATTATAATATATTTGTGACTTCCATTGTGTGTTTGATGAATAATTTTTACACACAAATATTTAAATACTTCATAGAATATAATTACACACACATTAAAATTGGACTGTACGTATTTGGAATCTTATTTTAAAATAATAAAAAATAAATTTATAAAATATTTAATTTATTATAAAATTAAGTGTGTGGTAAACTAAGTTTATTTGAGGAAGTCTGACAAATTTAAAACTCATTTTTCTCCTTCTTATAGAAACAGACTGAAACCGTTTTATTCGCAATGGACATTATATCGACGAGAAACGTCAAAATTATAAACACGAAGAAAATTATACAAGCAACAGAATAGAAGGGTGAGAAGGAGACCTCTGGATAGGTTCTCCAAGCAATCGTCGCGCATAAAGCATGAGATATTAGATGAAAGATTGTGTTTAGATTAGCGAGAAACGATATATTACCATGTTCACTGAGGCATAAGCGAAAAGGGGTGCCGAAGAGAACAACCTTCACTATACGCATGGGAATTCAGGAGAAAAGGATTAATAATATCAGTGAGGTAATTCGGGAGCAAATGTTGGTCAAAAATAATACAAGGACCTCGGTAATACCGCCATGATAAAAGTCGTAAAGGCGTATGAGATAAAAGCACACAAGGAAGGCATGTGATATAAGAGTTAAATATAGGGAAACAGAGGGGAAAGTAGTGGCGGTCGGAGAGTTGGAAATAAATTTAAGAATGAAATATGGAACATAGATAATGAATGATACGTAATCGTGGTAAGTGAATGAAAAGTGTGAAAACATGAATGTAAAGGTAGTGGAATAGTGGGTAATTTAAGTGAGTAATGGCCAAAAGGACTAGCGATTAGCATAACAAACAAGACCTCAATCATGAAGTAAAGGTGGACAGAGCAAGAAAGAGCATAACTAATGTGGAAATCAATGTAAAATAGTAGTTCTTTATGAGAAGAAATATAGTATGTGGTAAACAAAGGAGGAAAGAAGTCACCAAGTTGTAATTTATTGTGGGTTAATCAAGATATCATAAAGGGGTGCATCGGCTAATGCCATAATTAAATGAAAAAGAATTCAATTCAAGGAGAACAATAAAGAATTATCATTAGGCAACTATGCCTAGATTGTGAAATCCATTACAGAATCAATTGATCATTCTAGTTAAAATTGGTCCTGTATGTAAGAAGATGTTCTAAGATGTAATGAGTGTAATAGGGTATATACGTGTCATAATAATATCTATACTAGATATAAACATTTTCAAACTATATCAGATTATTATTACCTCAATTATTTTTTTAGTAATCAGTAGTAATAAATGAGGTGGAATTCCAGGACAGAATGAAAACAAGATAAGGATCATAACTTAGTTAATAAATAAGAATGGATATTTGTAAATGGAAAAATCGAATGTTATGTTTGTTCGCTATATATTGGATCGTTAATTGAATTATATATAGAAGCGCTGACGCTCAGCGGTAGCGTAAATTGGTATAAATTACTGGGGGAGCTCTCCATAAAACCAAAGATCAGGGCAGGTTTCGCAGATCATGAGATCGGGTGTTGGAGGAATATATGCTGAGGCTTATTCTCTCCTTGGGACGTCAGTGGAGAGCAGGATATGCCGGTAAAACGTATGAGAACGCAGACTGAGATACATGAAGCTTGAGAAAGCAGACACACAGCAATCGGCACTCACTAAGACTCGGCGGAACAGGTGAGGTGTGGTGGTTTAGGAGGGTTGTAATATAGAAATATAGAAGAAGAATAAAAATAAAATTCATCGTACTATATATAGAAAAAAAATAATTTCCTACCGTCTTAGCGGGAGCAGGAGGGAGGAGCGTGCATAGGGTGAACCATGGGAATAATTATAATATAATATACTTATATATATATTTATATAGTATAAGAGGGTAGTTATCAAGTCATATAGTATTAGTATGCAGAAGATTCAATATCTATCCTTAACGCGGGGAGATAGAGAGAGTATACTAGGAGAGGAAGATTCGCTCGGAGAGCGTGATAGAAGAATCTGAGCGAGCGATTAGGTCTCCGTCAGCCATCGCAGGACTGATTGGCATTGGGTTGGGTGTTTGTTGGTGGTGTAGGAGGTGGTAGGATTTGTGCGAGGAGAAGAAGGACGAGAGGAGAGGAGGTAGTGAGTGGGAGAGCACGAAGAAGCGCAAAGGCAGTGGGTTTAGTTATGTGTTCGTCTCTTTCTATCTTGGGTGGGCGATTGAAAAGGGAACGCGTCACGAAGAGGTGGGGATTATTTGATGCAGTAACATTTGAAGATATATTGTTTCGTGTGAGGAGTCGCTGGTATGAGTAGCTTCGGGTCTGGCGTGTTATTTGAGGTGGGGTTCTGTGATTGTTGTGTGGTTTGATAAGGATATTGGATTCAGTTTCATTGTGTCGAGTTCCGGTATATATAATGTAGAGTTTAGTACTTAACTGTTGTCTTGTGGGAAAGGTAGATGGCGGTTCAGCGAGGCTGATGGGCTCGCTGGTCGCTTCAGAAACGTACGAATGATGGGTCCCATATATGTCGGAGGCTGAACGAGCTAGAGTGAAGGGGAGGGACAATACCCTATGAGTGTGGCTGAGGTGGTTCGCACCCGTTGGGGGAAACAAGTTTTAGGAAAGATATATTTGTTAAAAATTCGCGCGTATGGAGGGTTATACATGATGTTTTAAAAAAATGAAGATAATCCTCGAGGAGAAATATTATGTCACGCAGCTACGGTATAAGCAGAGAAAGAGACGAAATTAAGGTGATTGACTCTTGCGATGATCATATAGGCCGAGAGTACTTCAGGGTATAATCAGTTCTGAGTATCTAAGAAACTATCTTAAATGAAGTACATAAAACCTAAAAAAAACATTTTTTTTCAGGATTTAATAATAATGTGCCAATCTTATATGAAAGAACATTTGGTATCTGCAGGATATAAGCTTATTTTACAAATATTGTATAAAAAAGATTAAAAGATACATAGAAAGGTTAAAAGAAATAATGATAAATTTTTTTAGGGCTCGGAGCCGTACAGGGGTTGTGGAGAAGAGGGGGGATCTTCGGCTGCGCGATCTATACTCCCGTGTGGTATGGGGCGGGGCTGGCCGTTTGAGGAGCTATCTCTCTCAGTATTGAGCCGTTAAGAGCGGAGAAGGTATGGATGTATCTAGCCTATATATAGGGTGAGGAGTGAAGTATGGTAAGTGTAATGGTCGTTTGTTTGTTGGTATTTTTTGAAGTTAATAGTTTAACGTTCGATTGAAAGGGAGTAGGCCGAGAGGCAATAAGATTGTCGCAGGGATATTAGAGTCACGGGTGTTGTTATGGTGCTCGTGGTCTGGCCCCGTCTGTGGTAGATATAGGCGGGTTGGAGTTCCACGTGGGGGGAGATGATTATGCACCGTCTCGTGAGTGAAGGGTCTCCGGAACCCCCCGCGTGCGTTAGGGCGTGGCGCCTGTGGTGTGCGCGGCGAGTGGTTCCTGCAAGGACCAATGCTCCCTCCGGGTAAGAAACGTGGCCTCCGCGTATCCGGGCTACTGTTGTCCCGTCGGCTCGAGCGCCCCTAAATTTGGTGAAATATTTTTTTTTGTTTTTTCGGAAAATTTTAAGTATGAAGTGACCTATCAGCACGATGCCTGGGAGAGTGAGCTGTAACCGGCTAGGCACTAGCTGTGCGAGTGACGAGGGAGGGGGTCATGGTGAGAGATCGGTCGACTCACCGCAAAGATCATCGGAGAGGTAAGGAGCGGAGTCGAAGGGGAACGGACAAGGGAGGTGTAAGGAGGGAAAGGAGGGATAAGAGACAAGCGCATGAGGAAACAGCCTCCTTTCTGAACACCGCCAAACAGGGACGAGAGATGCGAGGGGTATGCTCGAGGAGACCATAGCCGCCGGGTAGGTGGTGGGGATTATGGTGTCCACTCATTGCGTGCCTCTCGCTGTTTTCTCACCGGGAGTGCGGTAGTAAGCACACGCGGGCGGACTGTGCCTGCACGTGTTGGCGGTTTCACAACCTCTAAAGGCGGTGATTACTCTTATTGATTTAGATTATATTCAAAAAAAGACATACTGCTATGACTTTTGCAAACGAAAATGAAAGAATTGAAACCAGAGTATATAAATCCTAATCCTAGAGAATGTCTTAATTCTCGCTGCAAAAAGTTGATGTAAATGTTTGCTAGTTTACTATGATAACCGTGCGGCTGCTCATGAGCATTAGCATACTGCGCGATTCGACAAAAAATTCTGTACCTATTTATATAGTATATAGGGTCTTTATTGGGTATGATGTTGTTGTTAATAATGATTGGGATGTGGTGTGGCGAAGTTGATTGTTAGGGTTGTGCTGGTTTAGCATCGAGATAAGGGTGTTTTAGATTAGATATATGTAGTTTTATTCGTGAGGTTATATGTACTGAGTGTGGAGGTAGGTACGTATGAATATATATTGTTGAAGGTGAGTTTCTGATTAAGTATAATGTGTGATTATATTCAGTGGGTATTTGAATGTTCTGATAGATGATTAGATTGAGTATTGTTAATTTATTTATTAGGCTTTCTGAGGTCGTGTATATGTATAGTATAGTTGGTGTTGAGGTATATACACAAACTTTGGCCATTCGTACCAGTTTAAATAAGAGAGAGTTCAAAAGTAAATGAGGCTGTTGCGTGAGAGATTGGTGAAACACAGTTGTATAGTCAATGTTAGGTGTGAAGCTCTTAATTATTAGAAGGAGTTGAGTTGTAGTATATCGGAAATTATGTGTGTATATATCTAATGTCTCACATACGATTGGTTAATACTTTAGATAAGATCACGGTAAGTACTCGAAACGACGTGGGCGCGGGCTAGTACTGGTTGCGAGAGCTGATAGATTTATGTAAGGACTCTATGTTTAGCGTGTACTAATAAGTATGTAGTATTATGTGAGTCTCGTGGTGAGCGCTCTATTTGGTCATATTGGACCGTCTGCCTTTTCTGCTCGTGGGCTGTGTGTTATTCGAGTAGGGTATACTTTTGTAGATCAAGGTAGAGGTTTACAATCTTTTATTATTTTAAGAATTGTGATATTTTTGTAATTATACTAGGTGTTTTTCCCCCAATTTAGAATGGTAACTGTTGTTCATAAAGTAATAGTTAACACAGAGCGAAACTAGAATAGAATGTGATTTGTGATTGGAGTCGCTATGATATGAAGTTTGATTAAAAGAATGCGGTGGATATGATGATTAAAGGATACTATATAAGTATGTTGTTATAGAGTTATGGCTTTGTGGTATGTATTAGGTAATTTTTTTAAGTTTGTCTGGTGGAAACAATCGATACCGCGATTATAGGTCCTTGAATGATTGTATTTATGAGAGAGAGATCTCTTCAGAGTCCGAGGATGTTAAGGTCTGGTGATGCAGTAATGTACGGTTATCTAAGTGTCGGAGGTTGACAGTGAGTGGGTATGGGATGATAGTGTTAGTATTTAGTTGTGTTATTTAGTAGTGGGTTGGGGTAGTTCTTGTACGTGTGGTGTGTTGGTAGATTTATTTTGATTGTGTACATGAATAATATGTAAGATATTATAATACGAGAGAGTGATGAAGGCGTTAGATGGATAGAGAGAATAATGAAGGTTGTGCAGAGGAGCATCAGGCGTTATGTATTGACGGAGCAGTATATGATGAGAGAGAGAGATGCTACCGAGAGAGGAGGATGAGCGAAAGAAGGTAGTAGTGAGATGGATGAGGAGATGGATGAGAGCGGCTAGGTAGAGTTCGTGCAGAATGAGGAGAGAGAGAGCCCAGGTAATGTGATCGTGTTAGGTTGACCAGAGAAATTAGTTTATGTATCGAATTAAATGATAATATTGACTGTTAGTTAACTTCTTTTGCTTCCAGTGTAAAGAGATTAAGAAGTTGTGTGTTCGTTAATGGGAGATGAATTGGAGAGAAAGAAGCAGGAGATACATTACGAAAGTAGATGTACACTACGAGAAAGGCTTGGCCAAACTATAGAGTTTAGGATACAGCGAACATATGAGAGGCATATACGTCGGGGTTGGGTGTGGGAGAGAGGTTCGGTTACGGTGTCTTAGTCAGTCGAGGTGGCTTTTGTGCGCCGGAACATGTGTGATAAAAGAGAGAGATATATGAATGTATGCAGAAGAGTAGGGTGGCTTGCGCGGATAGAGAAATTTAACATATATGTAGTAGACGCGATAGATGAGTCGTGACATCTGTATAGATATAACAAATCTACGTGAGTGAATGGGATTCTGGAGAGCGGATCAGAAGCTAGTGTTAACAGTGTAGTCTGTCATTGGCGCCTCTGTGCACTTTCTATGTCCCCCCATTGCCAGCTCGAATCCCTATAGATATTGGCGAAGTTCAGAGTTCTATCGTTGTCTTAGTACGTGCGGCTATCGAGATGCTGTATAGAAAGACAGAGGACGAGTCTCCCCCGTTCGTCACCTAGAGCCGAGAGACTCCGTACCCTGGTATCGAATGTCGGTCTACCCTCGGATCCGTTAGTTTTCAAATCATGAAAACGACTTTTGCATATTAATAAGGCTTATACGCTGATTCCACAAATATGTAATATATTTTTGTAAGTGTAGTACTTTTCGAGTTTTTTTTTTTATTTCATTTGCTTTATTTAATTTTTTATTTACAATCCGATACTAAGCTTTATACGCTGATTCCAAATATGATTTGGTTTTCTGTAAGTGTCATACATTTTCGAGATAATCTTCCTGGCTCTTTATCTGATATTTTGCCCTTATTTAAGGTTATTTGTAAAAACGTATCAGTTAATCATAGTGTTAAATTATAAAAATAAAGACTAATTATCGAGTTTATATATTTATTGAATCGAAAATTCGTAACTAAAAAATAATTAATAGCTAAACACAATTCGAAATTATGTAAAACATGGTAATTTTAATAAAATTTAAATAAAAAGGAAGATATTAGCTTCACTCCGAAAGCAATTCTGTCAATTAAATTCTGTAAAGGCAGTGTTGATTTCACATAAAAAAACACTCAATGTTGGCGGGTATCCGCTCACCATTTACATATTATAAGTATAAGTTATATCATAATTATCATAATCCACCTATATAGGTATATAGTATATATATAGGTTATAATATATATATATAATATATATATATAATTAGATATATTCAAATACTTAGCATAAATTAAAACTATAGATACACTTCATCGATATGTATTTATAATATTTTATATATATAATTAATAATTAATATATTATATTATATATATAAATAATAATATATATATTATATAAGTATATATATAATATAAGTATATATATATAATTCATAATATATAATATAATTAGTAGATATATTATATAGTAATATAATAATATATACGGGTGATATATTTAGGATCTAGGGCGGTTTTATGGATACTTTTGGTGAAGTAGATGGCGGAGGGTAGTGGAGTAGTCTAATGTCTATGAGATGTTCGATTGTGATCCCACGTAATTGGTGTGGTTTTTCCTGGGAGTTTAAAGGGAGTGAAGAGTAGTCTTACGAATGATGGAGGATGAGTTTAGATTGTGTTCTGTACACTCCATTCTGGGACTAATTCAGCGACATCTTTCGATGTTCCAAATGATAAAGTTCAAATGTGCCGAGAAAGTATTTAGATGCTTGAGAGAGAGAGAGAGCCGCAGCACACACGGACGGTGATAGGTGGAGTCGTCATCAGCAGACGCGTATCTCCATCTACGTGAGAGAGTGCGTAGAGTTAGAGAGTGATAGGTATACGAACTAGGCCTTGTTGTAAAGTTATAGTTATATCAACGTTTTTACTGAATTATAGGCCTCTTATGACATGATGGTATATTAGGCGGTAGCTGTGCCCAAAATGTGTGTGAGATTGTTCATACTGAGGAGTAGTGGTATATAGATGGTTATACGATCTTCATAGACTTACTATATGAATAGTATGTGTGTAGCATAGAGGCTTTACTTGATTGTTTGATTGATCTGCAGGTTCCGATGTTTGATGATTATCTAGGTTGCATGATAGCGAGTGCGCATACTGATCATTGCATCCTTGGGGTCTCGAGATGGTAGGTGTATGTCGTTGTACTTGACGCGTCCACTCCCGGTTTTGGAAAAAATGATATATCTATATTATAAATTAGTCATTAATTATTTTACCTGTTAGATAACCTAAACTTTACCTATATCATATAACTAACTTAACTCTGAACCTGATACCTAACCTAACTTATCTCTAATATATATCCTATACTCTATGATCCTAACTCTTGAAACCTAACTTAGATCGTTAGACCTAAGTACAAGCCTTCTGATTGACGTGACTAATGCGACTATCTATGTGGCAATCTATGAGGTCTTATGAGCACCTAGTCGCTAAACCGAATGACCCAGAGGTAGTTTTACGTAACGACCTAACCTAAACCTTACCTAACCTAACTAACCGAATGTTTATATCATTTACGAAGAATATATCGTAAAAATTTTAATAACTAGGCGTCTAACATAAGTATAATTACATAAATCAAAAGTAACAATTCCAAAGATAATCTAACATAACTTAACATGAATGGAGCGAGTAAGCGATTGACGTTGTACACAATAAAAACACGAGTCAGAGTGAGGCATAGTACTGGCTAATAGAGAGACGGACTAGGATCGTCTCGCTTCTCTCTCTTCTGGTCTGTCTTGCGTTGTCTCGGCTGCATGCGGTCGGCGCTCTCTCGTTGTGGTCTCATTTTCTCGGCTGCGTCTATCATCTGGAAAGGGCGAGTGTAGTGCGTTGTTCTTAAGGGTGTCGCGCTTCTGTTGTGATATATCTATGTGAAGTTATAAGGAGTTTATGGTTAGGTTTTAGTGAGGTAGTTGGACGATTGTTTACCGGTCCTATTGGTTGTGCGCATTTGAGTGGTATAGCTATTTGTATGAGCGTTAATTGTATGAGTACGGGTTGTGCTCTTACGTTTAGTAGTCCGTATGTGATGGATGCTAGGGGATGTATATTGTGAGCTATGTATAAGATCGGGGAGTGGTGAGACGGGGTGAGTGATGAGTAGCGTTACTTGTTATGTTGTGTGATTGATATATATAAATAGTGCGTAGTATTGTTAGGCTATGTATAGTACTGCTAGTAGCGGTACGCGTCATATGATATATATATACTCATTTTAGTGATGGGTGCTTGGTGTGATTGATCTATGGTTCATTCGTGTGTGCGGTTACCTGTTTGTATAGACCAGTGCAGGTTATTAGTGTCACCGTGTGACGGAGCGCCATTCGTCTTAGGTGTCACTCAGGGTGACTCTAGGCTGGTGCACCTATCTATGGAGCTATTGCGCCTTTCGTGCATGCGTGGGAGGTGTTACTTACCTGTGAGTATCGACTAGAGGGCGCGTCACAGATTCAATTGCAGTCCCTGGTGTCTCTTATTATTATTATGGGTATTAGTTGGATTTTGTACCGGCTGCGTGGTGAGATTGTATTGGTAGCGACTTACTTACTGAGCTTGCTCTTATTGCACTTCACTGTTAGAGTGTCTCGCAGAAGCAGCACACACACGAGACGTAGAGTGATGTAGATATATATATATATAGAGTTGGAGGAGGAGCGACTGCGAGAGAGTTGGATTTTATTTTGACACTTCTTAGTTTTGTGAGCCTGTGTCGTGAGCAGGACTACCTGTATTGCACTTCTTCACGGGTCTATAGCGGTCGGTTATCGAGTGCATGTTTAAGTCTTGTGAGCCTGACAGTGCTGATAGTGATAGTATTGTGCTTCGTGGCTGTCTTTGCTGCTCGAGTGTGCTGCTTTCTGGGACAGTACTTTGAAGTTGGATGGCGGTGCATACCGTGGGCGCCTGTCAGTGTTGCTTAACTATAAGTTGAGTGGAGGTGCGATCTGATATCTTATGATCTAGGTATTGTAGTGATGAGCGCTATAAGTTGTGGAGTGCTGAGTTATGCGCGTAATCTATGGTGTATATATATAATATATATATAATATATATATATATATAAATATATAATATATATATATTATATATATATATATATATATATATATATATATATATATATAATAATATATATATATATTCATCTGTCCCCAGACTATGTTTACCTGAATATTCCACTGAAACATTGAGTAATCGTACTCCTGCGCGTGACGTAATACGATGGGTAAGTTATCTAGGCTACATCATAGTATAAAACCGTGCTACATATCCATACCAGTTTTAACCAGATTATAAAGTCAGTCTTGAGGCTACATATCCATACATCTGTTTATGTATGGGCGTGTGTTCTATCCTCGTTATGTTTTGAGACTACAATCTTATGTGCATTGAAATGATACTGCATATGCGGATGTGAGATTGAACGCGATACACTATTAAATCTGTGTGAAACGTAACAAGTCTGCCACTGAGACATTTGCTCTTTAAACGAAGCTATGGGGATGCCACGCCTCTATCAAGAACTATGGTTTTTAAGTTGGCACAAAGCTTTCAAGAGGGCCGAGAATATGTTGAAGACGACCAGAGGCGTAAAAGAGCAAGGGACAGTATGTTAAGCTAGGCTGACAGCGAGTGTATCAAGAAGCGGACGCGCGTAGAGGAAACAGAGCGTCGTGCTCGAGAGTGATTGCAGAAGGAAATGGGTTAAAAATGCAGTTCATAGAATTTTTAACGAACCTTTGGGCACATGCGGAAAGAATTTGTGCAAACTAGTGGGAGCCGCAGTCCGGAGGAAATGACACAGGAGTGAGGTGATATGTATGTCGCATCACGCGTATTGAAGAACTCGAAGGGAAACAGCTAGTTTGATTGTTGGAATTGAAAGTTATCTATGAACTCTCTAGGCGATGAAAATGATGGTTTCCTGAGTACGATCTGAAAACCAAACCGAAATTTCGGAATGGACGGCATAAAAATTCTCCTCGTACGAAGAAAGCACGTATGAGCAAGTCCAAGGTGCAAAATACTGATTATTGTTTTTTTTGCGACAGCCCGTGGTATTGGTGCACAAGGAATTTGGTCCTTCAGGACACAGACAATTTAATCACGTCTTTTACAAAGATGCTTTGGAACGACTTCGAAAACGAGTTCAGCGATTCAGAAGCAGTACATTGGTTGCAGACGCATTGGGTGCTCACCACGATAACGTGTCAATCTCACACTGCGCTCTTATTTATAGAATTTCTTGCGCAAAAAAACATTCATGTACCTCCACAATCCTCCATACAGCCAGATCTAGCTTTTGTGCCATTTCTACTCTTCCTTAAGTTGAAAATGAAGTTGAAAATTCACTGATTTGGGAAACTGGAA